>CAUYPK010086345.1:0-13622 GCA_963574355.1 Loris lydekkerianus | reverse complement strand
TAAAGAGAAACTTCTCTAAAGAAGACAGATGCAAAATCTACAAACACATGAAAAAAAGCTCATTATCCTTAATCATCAGAGAAATGCAAATCAAAACTACTTTGAGATATCACCTAACCCCAGTAAGAGTAGCCAACATAACTAAATCCCAAAACCAGAAATATTGGCGTGGATGTGGAGGAAAGGGTACACTTCTACACGGCTGGTGGGAATGCCCACTAATACATTCCTTCTGGAAGGATGTTTGGACAACACTTAGAGACCTAAAAATAGACCTGCCATTTGATCCTATAATTCCTTTACTAGGTGTATACCCAGAAGACCAAAAGTCACAATATAACAAAGACATCTGTACCAGAATGTTTATTGCAGCCCAATCCATAATTGCTAAGTCATGGAAGAAGCCCAAGTGCCCATTGATCCACAAATGGACTAGCAAATTGTGGTACATGTATACCATGGAATACTATGCAACCTTAAAGAAAGATGGAGACTTTACCTCTTTCATGTTTACATGGATGGAGCTAGAACATACTCTTCTTAGCAAAGTATCTCAGGAATGGAAGAAAAAGTATCCAATGTACTCAGCCCTACTATGAAGCTAGTTTATAGTTTTCACATGAAGGCTATAACCCAACTCTAGCACAAGACTATGGGGAAAGAGCCAAGACAGGGGAAGGCCTGGGGGAGGTTTGGGTCGAGGGAGAGTAATGGGGGGGACTATACCTACGGTGCATCTTAGAATGGGTACAGGCGAAGCTTACTAAATGCAGAATACAAATGCCTACATACAGTAACTTACAAAATGCCATGAAGGCTACATTGAACAGTTTAATGATAATATTTCAGATTGTATATAAAACCCGCACATTGTACCCCTTGATTGTACAAATGTACGCAGCTATTATTTAACAAAAAAATAAAGAAAGAAAAAAGAAAATTATGAAACCTTAAGAAAGGAAATAGCAGAAGATATTTACAAATGGAAGAACATATCATGCTCATAGCTGGGAAGAATCCACATCATGAAAATGTCTATACTATACAAAGCAATCTACAGATTTAATACAAGCCCTATTAAAATACCATAATCACACTTTCAAGATTGGTAAAAAACAATTCTTTGCTTTGTATGGAATCAAAAGAAACCCCATATCACCAAGGCAATTTTTAGTAATAAAAACAAAGTCAGGGGTATCATCCTTCTAGACTTTTGGCTATATTACAAAGGCATAGAGATCAAAACAGCATGGTATTGGCACAAAAATGGAGACATATACATACAGAACAGAATAGAAACAAAGAGATGAAACCAGACTCCAGCTGCCATCTGATCTTTGATAAACCAAACAGAAGTATACAGTGGCGAAAAGAATCCCTATTCAATAAATGGTGCTGGGAAAACTAGAAAACCACATGTAAAAGACTGAAACTGGACCCACACTTTTCACTATTTACAAAAATTGACTCAAGATAGATAAAAGATATAATTAAGGCATGATACAATAAAAATCCCTGAAGAGAGTGTGGGGAAAATAGTTGAAGACATTGGCCTGGGGAAAGACTTTATGAAGTCTTCCATGACAATTGCAACAACAACAAAAATAAATAATTGGGACTTAATTAAACTTAAAAGCTTCTGTTCAGCTATGGAAATAACAACCAAAGCAAACAGACAACCTTCAGAATGGGAAAATATATTTGCATGCTATGAATCTGACAAACAATTAGAATCTACAGAGAATTCAAATTAATCAACAAAAAAAGACCCAACAATCCCATATATCACTGGGAAAGATGACTAGAATCTTCTCTAAAGAAGACAGATGAATGGCTAAAAAACATGAAAAATGCTCATCATCCCTAATCAGAGAAATGCAAATCAAAACTACCCTGAGATATCACCTAACCCCAGTGAGAATGGCCCACATAACAAAGTCTCAAAGCTACAGATGGTGACATGGGTGTGGAGAGAAGGAAACTACAAACAGAATGGGGATGAAAGACCCCATTTCTTGGCAAGGGAAAACACCCCCAGAAAAAGGAAAATAAAAAAGTAAGCTGAGTGAGGCGGAACAAAGAAAAGTCAGCTAATTTACCTTTAAACCAGACATTGCTAAATTTTGAGCAAGTTTCTTGCTTTTCCTGGAAACCTGGCCTGTAGATGGATACAGCTTACAAACATCCCTACTGGGTCTGTGAACACTCTGAAGAAAATAATGGCCACAGAAGATGCTGTGGCAAGCCCTGGCAAGATACATTAACTAGGCCATTTCCTGCCCAGTAAACAGTCAAAGCAAATACCCATTGTGGAGATACTTGGCTGGAGAAGAGATCAAGGGAATAGTTCAGGCCCTGAAATATATGCGTAGGAGAACTTACATTACTTATTGAGAGGAAGACCCTCTGTGGTGGTGATGAGAGGAAGATTCTTCTGTCCCACTGATTCTTCAGAGGAGATTGACACCAGTAGCATTTTTACTCCACAGTGAACTAGAATAACCCCCTAAGAATCTGCATGTGTGACCACAGACAAGAGATTGCCCCCACATAAGGCTCAGGTTCTGGATTTCTCAAGACTGCTCAGATCCTTAAGTTTAATGATTATAGAAACAATAGAAGCTGATATGCTTGCTCAGAGAAACTGCTGGTATTTTTGTTCCCTTCTTTAGCTTACCTTCTGGGCTAATGAGCAAATAGCCTTCAATAAAAGCTGAGTGGAAGTGACAATCAGGGCCACTCACCAAAACCCCACAAAAATGGTGGTGGTCCTCTGTATTCTCACCTTTGAAAATTCTAATCTTGGTGTTTTGTCTGTTTCTTTCTCATGGTTTCTAATTTTATACTTCTTCAGTCACCACCAGATCCCCCTGCCCCTGAGATGGGACCCCACACTTTTACACTGCTGGTGGGACTGCAAACTAATACAATCTTTTTGGAAGGAAGCCTTTAGAATCTTCAAAGAACTCAAATTAGACTTCCCATTTGATCCTGCAATCCCATTACTGGGCATCTACCCAGAAGAAAAGAATCTTTTTATCATAACGACATTGCTTAACCTCTCTGAGCCTTGATTGCCTACCTAGACAGGCAGGGGTAACAGTAACAGAGAGGGATTGTACAGATTAAATAATATAGCATGAGCTGGTGCATTCAGAACTCTAAATGGCTTTGTACAGGAGATGTTTGTGTGAGTCCACTGCACACCATAAATGAACTTTCCCAGGCACTGTGTCCTGCCCTTTGGCTGTACCATAACTTCCTATTTATCAAAAGCCAAATCATGTAAATAATCGATGACCAGGACATGTTAGCACCGAAAGCTGACCCTGAGGCACTGAGGATCCAATGAGATTTCTAAATCATCAAATAAAGGTTAAACTACAAGTTTTCATGGCATGTGTATTATATTGTATTCTAACTTTGTTGGAAAAAAATTTATGATGAGTACTTGGCTATATTTCTCCATGTGTGTTCCAACAGATCTGATACAATAAAAGGGCTCTATTGTCAGAGTTCAAAAATACTGTTTATTCCTATTCAGTATTCATCTCTCCCTTCCCTGGAAACTACACCTCGATTTTCCTTTGGGGATCCACCCCAACCACAGCCCTCCTGCAGTCCTTATAGTTCACACAAGGATGACCCCACACATACACACTGCTCAGAGCAGGGGTGGACCCCAATTCACACCTGGACTATTAGTATTTTTTATTACTGTGATGATCAGCATGGAACGCAAGCCAGGCAAGCCTCAACTCAGGGATTTTTCACTAGAACCACTGGGAAGGAGATACCCTTTTCTCTCTATGCAGATTGCTAGATAAAAGGATGTTGTAAGGCCTGCCTAAGAAGGCAAGTCAGAAGAAAATAAAGCCAAAAGATGAAGCTCAAGACCTCATCACATCACTGGAGCCCCTAGTTCCAATAGTGTCTACAGCCAACAGACAAAGCCTGAATCGATAAATTATTTTTCCCTCAAGTACTTATAATTGCAAGAATGCTGATTCATACACTGGGTTACACAAAGTTAAACATGTCTTCTTTACTACAGGGCTTCAAAGAGCCTTCAAAATATTAATATGCATTATGAATCTCCAACAGGGAGATATAATAGGCAACATTTCCCAAACTTATATCCAGTGAACTTTTTTTTCAAAGACCAAATCATAGAACTCATATTCCATAGAAAACACCTTGGGAAAGGGTAATACATATTACCTATGGGTTAACCTAATATTAAAATACTGCAAATCCCCACTCCCTTATTATTCTGGATAAATGAGACAAATGGGAATTCATTTATCCAACATTGTTGATGCTTTTTTCCAGACTTTAAAAACGTATGTATATAATTTTTTATTCTTTTTACTAAATTGGGGTCATAACCACAAACCATGGCATATTTTTCCAGACTTAATAAAACATGTGTATATATACAGTCTTTTTTTTATTATACCAAGGTCATAATTCCCAAATTGTTACACTTTTTGAGTTCTGCATTTTAAAATACTTTTGGCCTCTATTCTGACTGCCAACCCTATCAGCTGTCACTCTACTCTGCTTTGTTCTAAATGTGTCTACCTCTAGCAGCAGCCGCATGTGCTCTTTTGGGGGTTGGTAAAACAAAAGAAACTCTTTGGAACTGTGTGTTTAAAAATAAAAGGGGTGTGGGCATCATGTGCTAAGACAGCGAGCCAGAGTCGGAGGGACTACTGACTGACATCCCTGGGTTTCTATACGTGAAATCCATGTCAACGATTCTGGCAACATGAAGGCTGCTTGTTTCCAGCTTTTTGCTTTGGTTTTGGACAGCTAAAGTTTCCAAATAACTGACCTTCAACTGTGGGAATTGTTACAATACTTAGCCAACAAAAGAGTTGCTCCAATGTATAGTAAGCACTGAACTCTCCTTAAGATCTTTAAAATGGAAAGGTTTTTAAAATTTTTTTTGTAAGCCAAGGAGAACCTATAGTCCAAAAATTTCATTTTTTAGCTTATAAGTCATCCATTGGCACAGAAGTCAAATTTCAGTCATTTTTCAGGCATTTTGTCTGCCTATAACTCTCAAGTAGCTGTTTGCCTGTTTAAAAGGTATTTGTGGGCTCCCCTGTTTTATGATTCTGTAATAAAACAGATGGGGATTTGGGACAACAGGGAGGTAACCAAATTCCCTTCTTGTCACTGAGTGTACAGGCTTGGCCCTGAGCAGGTAGGCAGAGGCACAGGCGGGCAGACTGGCTGGTCTGGATTGTAAGGCCCATGAAAATCAGTGTTAGATTCAGTCACAGGAGTAGAAACTCCTGAGTCTTTTCAGTTAACATCAAGCTAAATTTGCAGCCACACTTAGGGGCTTGACAAGGAAAATGCATTAGGATTTTTCAGGTCAGTATTTAAAGATCCAGAGGCAAGAACTGGGGGCACCTGTGGCCCAATAGTATGGCTTAAAGAGGAGTCATTGCCCTGATGCTTTTTCCAGACTCCAAAGCACATGTTCTGGAAGGTTCACAAGCTCCTGAGCTCCCACTGCACCCCAAAAGTGGGGAGGAGCCAAGCACCTGCTCAGACAGCCGTGTGCAACTCTGAGCCAGCTCTGCCAAAGAAAACACCCCTGGCCACCCCTCCCCAGCATTCTTGCTCAGAAGGGCCTCTGTCTTCCCACTTCGAGGCCTGCTGACCAGATGTGGGCCTGGGTGAAGGCAGGGCAGGCCCAAGGAGCCAAGGGGCCATTAATCTGCAATTAGGACTATGCATGCCCCACCTGCTCCACCTACTTCCTCTTGACAACTGCAGAGCTAAAAAGTGCTTTTAGAGGAATAAGATCCCTCAGTTTATCTTCAGGAGGGCTCTCTTTGGAAAGCTTTTTTTGGGCAGACCTCCTTGCCCTGGGGTGGTTAGCACCACTCCTGCTTTAAAAGCAGAAGTGGCTGGGTTTGGGGGGTGGTGGGGGTGGTGCATATTCACATCTAGGTCCTTGTACTTCAATGTGAGAGCAGTGAGACTGTCATGAAAAGGTATTCATAGGTCATCACATGAAGGCAAGACCTAAGACAGGTCAGGGAATGCTTGCTTCTCCATCCCCACCACCTACAGCACAGTACTGACACACCCATACCATACCAGACCGGAGCTGTGAGAGGCGTAGGGAGGACAACTGGTGGGACAGAGGAGGGAGGTGTCAGAGCATTGTGTGATGGTGGCTGCACAGCCTCAGGAAGGGTCTGGGGTTCACGGCTGAACTGGTATATTCTATCCCAGGTTTGCTCTTCTGCCCAATCAGGGGACAAAAATCACCCTCCAGGTATGCTCCACAGCTAAGACTAATGAAACCCCATTAGGGCTTCACACCTTCACCTAGCGCCAGGCCCATGCCGGGCTGGCTGCCTGTGCTTACCTCCTTCCCACCCTCACACACATCAAGGTATATGAAAGGAGAAATGCAATTATAAAATGCTATAATGAAGAAAATGGGGGGAAGGTCTCAAGAGACAAGGATTTCAAGAAATCGGAAGAGGACAGGAGGTAGATGGTAGGGTAATAACTGGCAAGTAGACATAGGAAGCCTCAACCTAGCATGCTAAGCCACAGAGAGCTGGAGCTTCCAGGAGCAGGCTGTATGGCCCAACCTGGAGGGGCTCAAGATTTGAAATGTCAGGCACCACGGAGGGCAGGGTGGCAGATGGTGCTATAAACAGGGGCACCACGAACCACAGACCTATCCTTTCCTGTCCTCTAACCACCACGCAGCACAAGAGCTTGAAGCCAGGCCAAAAGTGGACTCTCATCTTTAAAGGCGTTCATTCTCCAAAAAAATGTAACTGAGTTATAGAACAAAGTGTCCTTTAAACTGATTTGGGTGGGGAGTGAGTTCCTGATTCCCCCCAAAACATGGACACAGTGCCAGAATCTTCACCCATGGAGATGACGCCACTGTAATATGAACCAGGGGATAGGTCCTGCCCTGGCTACCTAGGATGCTGACAGCAGCAGACCTGCCCACAGCCCAAGGCAAGAAGAAACCACCATCCTGAGAGGGACCTGGTGCCCAGCAGATGGCCCTGCCTGGACACCATACCCTAAGCTAGCAGACCACTTTTGGCCAGCTCACTATTTCCAACCAATTAGCCCCACTTAGAGACTCTGCTCCCCTCTGACAGAACAGAGTTTGCCATCTTTCAGCTGGTAAAGCTCCACTCTCATTTTCCTCCCAAGAACCTCATCCCCAAGAATCTACTGGCTTATGTACTGAGGCAAGTTTCCTGCATAGCTATGAAACATTTTTGGTTCGTATTTTATCTTCCATCTCTAATAATTTTATTGACACACTTAAAGCTTCAGGAACCCTGGGCTATTGTAGGTGATTAAGTTCCCACTTCAGTCTCACAAGTGCCATACAAACCCATGCACATGTTTTAGAGAAGACAGTGTTTTTAAAGGTTTCCATTGCTGGGATTTGCTGAACACAGTGGCAGCAGGTGTCGGGGCAGTATGCATGGGTACATGTGCACATGCTTTAACAGCAGAGCCTTTTCCCAGCACTCACTATGGAAGCCCACTGCACAGATGGACCAGAGCAGGGGAGGGAACCATTGCCCCATCTGCTCAGCTCCTCTTTCTTAGACAAGTCACCTTCTTAAAGCAGATTTCCATGGAGCAAGTTAGCAACCCCAACTCAAAACAGCTAATGAGTAATTTAACAAATCAATATTTCACTTTGTAAAATATGTAAGGTGATAAACACGAGCAGTTATCCTTCCTTGCATGAGTGTAAAGATTCATGGATGAAATCCTAAGTAGATTTAACCAGTCAGAACTCAGCATCACCCCCATCTTCATCAACATTAACTGTGAACCATGAACAAGCTATTTACATGTGTTCTGTAGCCAGGTCTGGACTGTAAAGTTCCATTCTGAGCTGCTTTACCCTAAGTGCATTGAGACCCCAAATCACCAATGAAAGGACTGAATCATGCAGATCCCACCCCAGAGAAATATACTAAGCTCATGGTGAGCTCATGGTGGGGACCTGTGAGGCCTGGGCCAGGTGGGTGAGAGGTAAGACTGAGCCCTAGAAGAGAAGAATGAAAGTCTCTAGATTTGACCTGGAATCTCCACACTGTGCTCAAGTTTTTGAGGCTGTAAAGTATATTTTAGGATTCTGTGCACTCAAAAGAGAGATGTATATCCCAGGCTTCAGTCTGCATCTTTCTGTGTGATCCTCAACATAGACCTATGGGCCCATATAACCCTAACACAAAGTCTTTCCTCAATTTTGTCCAATGAGGAAAAACTCTTAATTTCTTGGACTTGTAAGGTCCTCTTGAACAAAATTCTTCCTCAATTCCATCTAACACAAAAGTCTTCGAGCCAGGTGCAGTGGCTCACACCTATAATCCTAGCACTTTGGGAGGCTGAAGTAGAAGGAATTCTTGAGGCCAGGAGTTTGAAACTGGCTTGGGCAACATAGACAGACTCCACCTCTATAAAAAAAAAAAAAAAAAAAAACTTAAGAATTAGCCAGGCATGGTGGCACATATCTATAGTCTCAGCTACTCGGGAGGGCTGGCTACAGTGAACTATGATGATACCACTGCTTTAATATGGGCAACAGAGCTAGACTATCTAAAAAAAAAAAAAAAAAAAAAAAAATTTCAAATTACTTGACCTTAGAATCAAACCCGGTAAAATCTTAGGCGCCAAAGAGTAACCTCCAGGGTAGAACTTGGCTCATTTCTGTGTCAAACTTTGTTACAGGCCTGATGACACCTGTCATTTTAGGACAAGCAGGGCCAGCCTTCCCAGAAACCAGCCCAGTGTGGGACAATTTCTTCCAGGCTCTGAGCAAGATGGGGAACTAGCAGGTCCGAGTCATTAAAAAGTTTTAAGACCTAAACCAAGGTCTTTGACAAAAACAGGAAAACAGGATACAGTAAAGAAACTGCTTAAAACCAGTAAGAGCCAAGATGGTGACATAAACAACCTCTGCAATACCCTGTCGCTTGTCCTTCCCTGCTTGTATGTATGAGCATACTACAAAACTCCTACCAGCACCAGGACAGTTTACAATCACTATAACAAGCCCTAGACGATATGAAAAGAGAAGGAATCCCCTCCTAGAAATTGCCAGTCTTTTCCCAGAGAACCATTTTCCACTCTTTCCCTCGAGAACCATGAATATTCCTCCCCTTATTTAGCCTATAATCAAGCCAAACATAGAGCAATGCACACAGCTGCTGTGCCTCTGGGGTCACCTACTTGCTGTTTGCTTGTTGTTTAATGAACATGGCTTTTATTTTCAACTAAAGGCTTGTGCTTGAATTCTTTCCTGCAGGAAGACAAGAATACTCTTGGCCTTCAGGCCAGACCCAAGTTTGGGGGTCCACTTTCCTGTATCACAAGCATTTCAAAGAACCCACAGCTGCTCCTCAAAGATCAGGAACCAGCTGCCCATTGCCTGGTTACCTTTCTCCCACCTTCTCATGGAACTGGAACCTGTACTGGTTTAGGGGTAGGGAGAGGCCTGGCAGGTCCACTCACCATAGAACCTCTTCCTTCCCCTTCATCACCTGTGACTAAAGAGATACTCCCCATCAGACAGCACTATTATTGCTGGTACATGGGTCACTAGAAACATTTTGAGATAGTGTTATGGTCCATTATTTTAGTTCCAAAAAATATACTCGACAGTGTCCTTTCTGATTCACCAGTGCAAGTTCAAACCTGCTCAGCTTATTAGTGTTGCTGGGAGGGCCTCATTTGTTTCCATCCACATGGATTTTACATTTCTTGATTTTTGTGTATCTCAAAACTTTTGTAATGACCCACATATGTCACGCAGTGAACAGGTAGAAGGATGCCCTGTGTTTGGCACAGAGATCCCAAAACAAGACTTCAACCCAGACCCAAGATTCCCCACTAGAGTTGGGATGCAATGCGGACTTAAGCATAAAATCTCCCCAAAGGTACCAAGCAGTACAGGCTGCTCTCTGCACAAACATGCTCTCTGCACAGACAGTGCATGGGGTAAACACACAGACCTACAGACTGAATATCCCCCAAAGTAAAATTTCTTCTTTTGCCACTTCATACTTGACAAGGGTTTATCATTATGTCACTTCGCACAATGATTAAGTTAATAAAATACATCGGGATCAAAGAAATCCTCACAGAGACCAGCTTTGATTCCACGAGCACAAAGTAAGAGGCCTTGGGAGGGGAGTTAAGAGGTGGAGGACAGTAGAGAGAGGGTTAAAGAGATTTAATTAGCCAGTGATTAAATGTCATTTTCCTTGCATCAAGAGATTCTCATTTTATTCTAGCATCCTGGAAATGGTGATGAAATTTTTTTTCTCATTTTGGGGAATTCTTTTTTTGTCCAATGAATAATTCTCACTCATCTGCTTTTATAAGTATTGTGCAATTTCTAAATAACCATTTTTCAAAATCAGGCTGACACTGACAATTCCTTCTGGTTGGGGTTTTCTGAATCACCCACGGAAAGATGGCTGCTCTGCCGAGAGCCGGCCTGGGAGACCAGCCTGTACATCCTGTGCCCGAGAGGATCCACTTCCTCAAAGGTATAGCCAGGAGGCTCAGGATATGAAGCTAGGCACCTGCCCATATCCTTGGGAGTAAAGCTGATGGTGTAGGTGGTCTGGCCCTCCACAGGGACATTCCCTCGAGGGCCAGACCAGGGGGGCTTACAGCTTTTGGTATTGCTGGGTGGGTGGGGCACGTAGTGGGCCCGATTGGTGGTCAGGCAGTCCAAGGGCTCCGCGGGAAGGTTCAGCTGGTGACTGGGCTTGGCCAGCTCCGTGCGCTTGTTGGCCCACGGCTTGTAGTCATCCTTGGTGGTGGTGGAGCTGTCGAAGCGGCAGCTCTTCTTAACAGAGAGCGCCGGCCTGCAGGACTGAGCCGGGGCCCCCTTTGGGTATGTGTAGTGGGCCTGCACTGTGGTCAGAAGATCCATCTTCTCTTCGGGAGGGGCATATGCGCTGGGAGCTTTGGAGAAGATCTGGGGTGTTGGCCAAGCTTGGTACTTATCCCTAAACTCGGTGGTGTTAGAGAAAGGTACATCTAGCACAGAGGGCCTAGCTGGAGGTTTCGAACTCCTGGCAGGCTCCCCCGCGAGGCCCCGAAAGCACTCTTTGTGGGTAGTGAGGCTTTCAAAGGGGATTTCACAGGGCTTGAACTTCTCTGCCTCATACACAAAGCGCTTCTCCGTAGGGTGGGCCACGTAGCTCATCTTGTAATTAGTCAGATCCTCCAAGGGGATGTTGCAGAGCTTCGGCACCGGCGGAGGCTTACAGCTCGTGATGTGCACGAGACCCTTTAAGGGGTAGTCATCCTGGTGCGTGGTTCTGCAGTCAAACTTGGTGGATGATGGCCGGTGGTGGTGTTGTGGACGAAGCAGCTCTCGTCTGGGTTGGTGCCAAGGCAAATAATCAGCTGAAATTAATTCAGAAAGGAGCTAATCAATAACAAATTATACCGATTTGCATATATCCCAATGAGGTATTGAGACAGGGGAAGAACAGACGATCCCTGCCACCGCCAGGACCGAGAGGTTGCTACTGTACAGAGGAGACAGATTTATAGAAGCTGTCATCACCTCCCACCCCATCCCCACCCCCACATACTGCTGCCTGCAAGGATTTTTAAAAGTCCATGGTCGATCAGGGCACAGTGGCTCACGTCTGTAATCTTAGCACTCTGGGAGGCTGAGGTCAGTGGTTCACCTAAGCTCAGGAGTTGGAGACCAGCCTGAGCAAGAGTGAGACCCCATCTGTACTGAAAATGGAAAAAACTAACCTGGCATCATTGCAGGCACCTGTAGTACCAACTACTCCAGAGGCTGAGGCTAGAGGATCACCTGAGCCTAAGAGTTTGAGTTGCAGTGACCAGGACACCGCCGCACTCCACCCAGGGCACAGAATGAGACTCTATCTCAAAAAAGAAAACATAAAATAATGAAAAAAAGAAGCCCATGGTGATGGGAAATCCAGGGAATACATTCTTGCAGACAAGTTGAACCACTGACTTACCCTGATTGGGAACAGTTCCTTTCTTCTGTGGAGAAGGCGCCCACCCTGACTCAGCATGGAGTTAATGGGAAGATGCTTCTGATGTAGTGACACAGAGGATTCCTAACTCACCACCTGCTGGACCAACCAGGCCTACCTGGTCATCTGTGTTGTGATAGCCATTATGTCCCTATAATCCTCACATCCAATCTACATAAACTAAACACGCTGCTTCTAGGGAATACAGGTATTCTATGGTCTGAGGAGAGAATAGCCATTGCCACTTGCATAAAACTTACTATGTAAACAGGCAATGATCTAAGTGCTTTATATATTAACTCATTTAATCTTCAGACATTCCTAATAAGGTAGGTATTCTCAAAATGCCCATTTTATAGATGCAGAAACAAAAGCAAAGAAAATTAGGGAATTTGCCCAGGTCATTTGAACAGAAAGGGGAAAGCATGAATTTAAATGCAGATCCAGAGACCACAATCTGACCCACTCTACTATCTGGTTCTAAAAATTAAGGAACACCAACTTTATGCTCACCAATTGTGCTCAGCCTTTCCATACATAATCTTGTTTCATCTTTACAATAACCCTTTGTGATGGGTATGATTGTCTCCATTCTATCTACGGATTTCTAAAGGCAACGTTCAGAGAGGCTTAGAAAAACTTGCCCAAAAGTTACAGGACAGGTAAGCTGAGTTGGAATTTAAGCCACATAGTTGATTCCAAAGCCATGCTCTTCTGGCGGCTCAAATCACAGTTAGGGGTACTATATTTCTGGATGGGATTAAAGATTAAAGAAAAAATAAGAAAGACCCATGTGTGGGTCATACTTCCCTGTTTCTTGTCTTATAATTTTTTTGTTAAGAATGCAATGCTTTAGGCTCGACTCCTGTAGCATGATGGTTATGACACCAACCACATACACTGAGGCTGGCAGGTTCAAACCCAGCCTGGGTTAGCTGAATAACAATGACAACTGCAAAAACAACAACAAAAATAGCCAGGTGTTGTGGTAGGCATCTTTAGTCCCAGCTACTTGGGAGGCTGAGGCAAGAGAATCACTTAAGCCCAAGAGTTTGAGGTTGCTGTGAGCTGTGATGTCATAGTACTATACTAAGGGGGACATAATGAAACTCTGTCTCAAAAAAAAAAAAAAATGCAATACTTTAGATAATATGCTATAGCAACTTTGGATTCTAATCCCCCATTGGGAGTTGTTTTTGCTTATGCTTAGTAACTTACCTGCATGAATTCTATAGAGTCTTATCTTTCCTACCTTGTGTGACCATTGATATTTTTACTTGTTTTTCTTTTTTTTTTTTTTTTTTACTGCTGCATAGTATTCTATGGTATACATATACCACAATTTATTTTTTTTATTTATTTGTTTTTATTAAATCATAGCTGTGTACATTAATGTGATCATGGGGTACCATACACTAGTTTCATAGACTGTTTGACACATTTTCATCACACTGGTTAACATAGCCTTCCTGGCATTTTCTTAGTTATTGTGCTAAGACATTTACATTCCACATTTACTAAGTTTCACATATACCCTTGTTTGTTTTTAAGCCTGGCTTC
>CAUYPK010086339.1:0-41548 GCA_963574355.1 Loris lydekkerianus | reverse complement strand
GTGAAACTTAGTAAATGTAGAATATAAATGTCTTAACACAATAACTAAGAAAATGCCAGGAAGGCTATGTTAACCAGTGTGATGAAAATATGTCAAATGGTCTATAAAACCAGTGTATGGTGCCCCATGATTGCATTAATGTATACAGCTATGATTTAATAAAAACACACACAAAATAAAGCCTTAGCTTTCATATATTCTGAACATTTTTCAGGTTAATAAATTGGCTAATTCAATGAGTTAGTGGCTTCAATTGAATAGATTGATAATAAGTGACTTATTTAATTTCATATTGTAAAGCTTTTTTAAAAATTATAAATAATATAAAATATATACCTATGTAGTATTTGTGTTGTATCTATTTATATTTTGTATTTTGAGGGGAGACTAATAAATCCGTAGAGGTAGAATTGCTTGGCTGGAGAATACCCATATTTTAAGACTTCTGAAATGTATGGCTAGTTACCTTTCAAAAAAAGTGAACTAATTTATGTTCCAAGTGGTGCACAAGAGCACCAGTTTCTAAACACCCTCCCTTAGTTATAGTCCTTGCCAACTTTATGGGAAACATATCCCATCTTGAACTTTTAATTTGAATGGTTTTGATTAATGCTAAAGTTGAGGGTTTTTTTTTTTTCCAGACAGAGTCTTACTCTATTGTCCTGGGTAGAGCGCCTTTGTGTCATAGCTCATAGCAACCTGAAACTCTTGGGCTCAAGTGATCCTCTTGCCTCAGCCTCCCAAGTAACTGGGACTACAGGCGCCCGCCACAAGACCTGGCTATTTTTAGAGATGAAGTCTTGCTCTTGCTCAGGCTGGTCTTGAAATTAGAGGACAAAGGTTCAATTCCTGCTTGAGCTCAAGCAGTCCACTGGCCTCAGCCTCCCGTGAACCACCATGCCTGGCCTAAAGTTGAACTTTTGTTCATATATTCATTGACTGTGTTTCTTGTTTTACAAACTGACTCCATAGAGTTTCCCCAATTTTATAAAATCTTCTAACTGTATTAAAGACATTAAATTCCTTACCTGTGATACCTGTTTGAGTTTTCCAGTTTATCATTTACTTTTCTTCTCTTCTGAACAAAAGTTCTTGATTTTCAGATACTTCTGTGTATCAGTATTTCTCTTTAAGTTTTCTGAATTTGTTACATTAAGGAGGAATTTCCATATACACACACACACTTTTTGTTTTCTTTCTTTTTTTTTGCAGTTTCTTTAAAAAACATCAACTGACTCCAACTGTAGCTTATTTTGGTCTATGCTATATAGTAACAGTGTGACAATTTGCTATCATACAATTACCCTCATTCAACAAAATTTCCCATGGAACATAAATGTTATCTTTCTTATTTAATAAATTCTTAGACAGTTATGCTTGGGGTCCTCTCTGAGCTTTCTCTTCTGCCTTTTTGTTATTTCTCTTCTGAGACCTTTACAGCAATATTTTATTTATTGTGTATGTGTGTGTGTGTGTGTGTGTGTGTGTGTGTGTGTGTATATATATCATGGGACAAGTTTATTCACATTATGCTTGCTTTTCAGTATTTTCTTGGTAGTGTCCATTCATTTATATTTCTAGCTAAACTTAAGAATTACTTTCTCCCAAGAATATCATTGTAATTTTGATTGAATACCTAGTAACTGTAAATTCCAAGATGGCTTACATCTTTACAAAGTCTGACTTGCTCATCTAGAAGCATGAAATTTCTCATTAGTTTAGTCCTTCACTTATGCCTCGTTGTAAAATTCTGAAGCTTAATGAAAACTACTTGTTAAGTTTGTTAGTAGATATTTCAGGGCTTTTGTTTGTTTGTTTCTTAATTTAAATGGATTCTTTTTTTTAATTTTGCTCCTTGGATTGAATACACTATTTTAAAACTAGTCTTTGCTGGTCCCATTTAACTCTTTTTACTAGTTTTAAAATAAATTCTTTTAGATTTGTCTAGGAGAAACTCTTAGCATCTGAAAAGAATTGTAATTTGATTTCCTCCTTTAAACTATTTCTACTTTTTATTTATTTTTCCTGTCTTATTGCATTGATTAAAATTTCTAAAACAAGGTGAAAAATAGGAGTGAGAGTTGGCAGTTCTTATTCCTGGTGTTTCATGGTAAAGTAGATTGCGGACTCTTCTTTTCAGAGAGTTATCCTTCCTCACGTTAAAGAAGTAGATTTCAACTCCCCATCTTTTTTTTTTTTTTTTTTTTAAATCTTGAATGACTGTTAGATTTTATCAAATGTCTTTTTGGCATCTTTTGTAATGATCATATGGTTTTTCTCCTTTGACCTGTTGATGTGATGAATTATGTTAATATATTTCCTCATATTAAACTATCCTACATTCCTGGAATAAACTCTACTTAGTCAGTCTATATTATTCTTCAAATAAACGGCTGGATTTGATTTGATAATATTTTATTTAGGATTTTTGCTTGTGTGTTTTTGAGATTGGCCTATAGAGTTTTTTTGGGGAGTAGTGCCTGTGCCAGGTTTTGATTTCAGGGTTTTTCTGGGTTTCAAAAATAAAATGGGATGGTCTTCATCTTGAATCAATTAAGTGACATTCCTAATGTGGATATGAAGGCTTTCAGGATGGTGTGATGGAAAGAACGCAGGCCTGGAAATTAGAGGACAAAGGTTCAATTTCTGCTTTTGTTCCATTAGCTCCATAAATTTGGGCAAATTTTTCAGTTACCTAAAATTCCGTTTCTTTATCTTATAAATGGGAGTTACACCCAGGTTCTGCTCCAGCTATCTTGAAAGATTGTGTGACAGTCCAGTGAGCCAGTGAGGATGGGAATACTTTGCAGAAAAGGGTAACAACATTTGTCAAGTACTTGTTCCCTGCCAGGGACTGTGTGTGACATTTTATATAAATTATGCCATTCCTGAGAATCTTCATATTCTCCAATCACAGCGAGAACTCCCGAGAGCCTTGCAGCTCAGTGGTTCCTGTCCTGCCTGGTGGAGGGAATCAGAATTTGCCTTTTCACAACACCGGCAGCACCACCAAATTTCATGTTCAAGTCTGACAAACACTGAGGGCTCCCAAATTACAATGGTGTCGATTCCTCAGCATCTAAATAGAAATACAACTATAGCCTTTAGAAATGATTCCAATGATGACTCTCTTGTTCATGCTTCTGATACTCTGGATGAAATGGCTGCACCACTGAGGCTGTGAATGTTGGCCATTTAGAGCAAATGTTGTGAATACGTGCTATGCACACTGCTTTCCACTCCAAAAGTGACCATCTATGGAAACGGAGCACAACTGACCCATCCGTTGTGAGTTATTTTTCTATCAAGTCCAAAGTTTGAAAGTGGTTTTACTGCCTGCAGATGTTCTCTTCTCTGGGGAGACCCAATCATGCCGCATTCCTCCTCAATCTGAAGGAATTTTTCAGCTGATCCAATGAGCAACCACAGACCTTTCACTGGGGCAAGGATTACTATATCATTTTCATCTCAAAGATTATACTAGTCACTCCTCAAGCATGTTTTGGCTTCCACCAAGAGCAAAGGGCAGCATGCGCTAAGCCTCAGTGCATACATTAATAAGCGTGCACGCATGTACACACACGCTGAGAGAATGTCCAGGATCAGAAACCATGGTGACCAAGAGATCAACAAGGATTCCCTCTGTGGGAGTCTGCAGGGATGTGTAATACAATCGAGGTAACTGTTTGCAGGCTGTGGCTGGCAGTTGCCATGGAGACTGGCAGTTGGGTGAGGGAAACCCTCTTCAGTGACGTTGCCAACAGCCGTTTCTCTCCTCTGGGTCTCGCACGCAAGCAATTCTTTCACACCCTGTGTGGGATAGAGGCACAGGTGTGACTTTTGCTAAGCTGGGGACACAGAGGAGAAAATTGAGTAGAAAAATATTTATTCTTTCGAGATAGGGTGTCTCTCTTTTGCCTGAGCTAGAGTGCAGTGGTATCATCATAACTCACTGTGACCTCAAACTCCTGGGCTTATGCAGTTTTCCTGCCTCAACCTCCTAAGTAGCCAGGGCTTTAGACATGTGCTGCCATGCCTGGCTAATTTTCTTATTTTTTTTGTAGAGACAGGGTATCACTCTTGCCCAGGCTGGTCTTGAATTCCTGGCTTCAAATGATCCTCCTGCCTTGGCCTCTGAAAGTGCTAGGATTGTAGGCCTGAGCTACTGTAACCAGCCTAAAACTATTTCTAATTATGGCATTGTTTCATGATGAATAAGCTTTTTCTCTTAAGAGTTTCAGTGGACATTAAAAAAAAAAAATACCATGTCAAGGATGCCATCATTTTAACCTAAAGTAACTTTCTTGTGAATGTGAAATGATTTCACTATGTTACAACTTCTTTCTCAATTCAGATCTTGTATCTGTAATGCTTTTTTCAAATCTCTACAACAGAAATAATTGCTTATGTGGCTGTTTGCACTCATCAATTTGTTTGTAAGTCTATTACAATGCTTTGTAAATGATACTGGAGTTTTGGTTTAATTATCTTCTCTGTTTTAATTGAGGAGGAATGCAGCATGATTGGGTCTCCCCAGAGAAGAGAACATCTGCAGGCAGTAAAATCTCCCAGTGCCCCTACCCAGGACTGGGTCCATGGCCTAACAAAGCTTCATATGACCATTGTGTTTAGAACAAAATACAGCTCATATTTATGTCGGTATTAGCTTTGTATGGCTGTATAACACAGTATCACAAACTTAGTAGTTTAAAAATACATATGTTTATTACGTTATAGTTTATATGGGTCAGCTGCCTGACCCTGGCTTAGATGGTTCCTCTGCTCAAGGTGTCCAGCTGGTCCTCTGGGGCCTCAGCTGGAGAAGAATTTGCTTCCAAGGTCTTTGGGTTGTGGGCACAGTCATTTCCTTGTGGCCCGCAGGAGCTGAGGGTCTCAGTACTGTAGGTCGTCCACAGTTCCCTACCACACCACTCTCTCCATAGACAGTTAGCAGTGTGGCATCCCACTTCTTCAAGGCCAGCAGGAGGCAAGAGTGTCCCTAGAGAGTCAGTCTTATATTAATACATGATATTACAATCGCAGGATGCCATCTCATAGCTTTTGCCATGTTCTGCAGGTGAGAGGCAAGTCACAGATCCCATTCACAATGAAGGAGGGGATTATAAAACTGTGAACCAAGAGAGGTTGGTGCTCACCTTAGGGTCTGTTTGCTGTAGTGACTCTTTGCAGTTGTCCAATGAACTGGCCATTCAGGTATACCAGAAATGGAGAAACTCCATCTGAGCTTGTTAGGAGGGGAAAGGACACACCCCCCGCCCCCAATCACAGAACTCTGTTAGCATCTATATTTTGTATTATTTTGTTTTTGTTTTTTGAGATAGATTTCACTCTGTCGCTTAGGCTAGAATGCCAAGGCCTCAGCCTAGCTCATAGAATCCTCAAATTCCTGGGCTCAAGCCATCCTCCCTGCCTTAGCCTCCTGAGTAGCTGGGACTACATGCATGCACCACCGCTCTGGGCTAATTTTTTTCTTTCTTTCTTTTTTTTTTTTTTTTTAGTAGAGATGGGCATCTTGTTTTGCTCAGGCTGGTCTTGAACTTCTGACCTCAAGCAGTCTTTCTGTTTTGGCCTCCCAGAGTTTTAGGAT
The DNA here is from genome assembly GCA_963574355.1 of Loris lydekkerianus. Classification (NCBI taxonomy): domain Eukaryota; kingdom Metazoa; phylum Chordata; class Mammalia; order Primates; family Lorisidae; genus Loris; species Loris lydekkerianus. The sequence goes on along the minus strand of CAUYPK010086339.1, from coordinate 35,940 downwards.
TACTGGTGTGAGCAGCTGTACTCAGCCCTATATTCTGTACTTTTGTCAGAGTTGAATTTTATCCTGCACAGGATACCTGAATTGTCTTCCATGCTGAAGCCATGTTTCTTATAAAGGGTTTTATTTTATTTTATTGGCTATTTTTGTATTTAGAAAAAAATTGCATAGTGTCCAACCAGGTTTTACAAGTAAGACTACAAGTGTTTCAGAAAAGTTGTAAATATTTCACATGATTCTTCACAAAATCATTATGGCACCCGTGAGAGGGAGCCTCTGTTGACTATAGAGAGTGTGATCAGCCGAGGACACCATCTGCCCTGAAGTTCATCACTGTATTTGTGCCAGAGTCACACTTCCCCCTGGTTGCTCCCAGCCAGCGACTGAAGCTGGTTCAGACACTAAGGGAGGCCTGTTCCTCAGTAATGGGGAACTCTCTGATGGGCTGTTGTGGCCTGAAGGCTAATGGCCTGGCTAGACTGTCCTTGGGCCTGAATGGCCTTGTTTCTGTCCTTCCTTCTCTCTCTCCTTCACTCAGGATCAGACCTGCATCCTGGTCTGCGGCTCTCCACTTTTCCCTGACTTACCATTTTTCTTCTCACAGCTGTTTCCTGTAATGCATTTCTGGTACATTTAATCCTGTCTTGATATTTACTTCTCAGATGACCCAAATTAACGCAATTATTATTTGCACAAGTATGTGTCATTATTCAGTGCTATGTCTGGAGAAAAGCTCCTTCCTCTCAGCTGACTCCAGGAATGGGTGATGGTGAGGGAAGTGGAGAGAACGTGGACATGGCCCTGGGAGACTTGAGGTAGAATCTTGGCTTTACCTGGATAACCTCAGCCAAGTCACTTAGTCTCTCTCTGTGAGGCTCATTTACCTCTTCTGTAGAGTGGAATACGTTCATCATAGTATTAAAAGAAAATTGGCCCTAAAGACAGAATGCCTGGAACAGAGTAGGTACTTAAGAAGTAACTATGTTAATATGTTATGAGACCTGATAAAACAATGATACTTTTTGCAAATTGAGAGGCCATGTTCCCACGAGATGCATCATTTCACATATCTCATTATGGGAGGTACAAGGTCTAGAGGGCTGTGTATGAGAACAGCATACTCCGTCAGTACCACGGGCCCTAACCAATTGTGCCACTGGAGCACTGAGAACAGCATACAACTAAATCAACATCTCATGACACACCCCATGGAAGCTGGGCTGGGAGCAAGGAGGACAAGTGGGGTTTTAAGTTAGGGCCTGGGAGGAGGCCCAATAGGTGGGCAGGCTGAGAAAGGAGGGCAGAGGCTGGAGGAATGGGGCCTGTGGCCACTGTACCCCACTTCAGCTGGGCAGCAGAACTGGCAATGGGATGATGACTGTGCTTCTTGGAGAGGCTGGAGAGAAGCTTCTCCTGGGGATTTTCCTCACTCCCTTCTCCTTCCATTCAGTTTAACCTCTCCTTTACCTTCCAAGTGGGATCTGTGTTAGATCTAGGGAGATTTCTGTGGTTTCTTTGACCTCCCTCCCCTCCTTCTCAAATTCTCACCTAACCCTCCTTTCTCAGGAAACAGCCTCCTTCTTTCTACCTTAGGTATATACCCTTAGGGGGAAGCACATGATTCAGGGTGCAGAGCTGGCATTGTAGCTAAAAGCTTAGGTTTTGGACTCAGACAGGTCTGACTTCCGTTTTGCTCTCCCCTTCCTGTGCGCCCCGGGCAGGCTGCTCAGCTCTCTCTGTTCCCTTCCCCCCACCTGGAGAAGGGGGTGATGCTGCAAGCACCCATGGCCTCTTACACATGGCTACACTCAATAAATGAACTCCGTCCTCTCTTGGTATATAAACTTGTTTAAAATGGGTTCTCCAGTCATCCTAGTAGCAACTTTGATTCCTGACAGCAATATGTAGATAATGCGTGAGGGCTTTGAGTGTCCAAGTTGTGGCCATTCAGCTTTGGAAAGTGAGAAATGCAAGTAAATATGTGTCTGAGAGTGAAGAGTAAATGGCCTTGGGCTGAGCTTCAGAAGTTGGCCTAAAGAGAAACACACCACTCTTAAAACACAAATAAACAAAAAACCTAAGAGGCGAAAAGCTTTCATATGTATAAATGGAGGGCCATTCTGGCAGTGTAGGCCCAAAGCTCTTTTTAGTGTCACAGGACAAATACTTGAGGGGAGGGGTGGCAGAAAGCTTCTGGATAGAACCTTCCCTCTTCTGTCTCTTACTTTTCCTGAGAAGGGAAGCAAAGTGCTTGATCCCACTAGCACTTTGGAGTGCTAGGTCCCTCATCCCAAATGATGGTGGCCCTGGGAAGCAGAGTTAGGACAAGTTTCTTTACAATGTGGCTGTGTGTACTTTGCCAGAGGCAGAGTGGGAAAGTGGAAAGTTATCAGGTCTAGAATCTAAAAACCTGGGTCCCATCTGCAATCTGCCACTTGCTGTGTGACTTGAGGCAAGTCACTTAACCTCTCTAAGCTTCAGTTTGATTATCTGTAAAATGGACATAAAATTAATTACAACATAGGGTTGTTAAGAGGCTCAAATAGGATTACATAGGAATTGTGAAAGTCTTGTCAATTACTCTGCAGATGTTATTTATGAGAAAACTGCATCCTGTTACAACCTACCTGAGTCAGAGCCACCATATGGTTGTCTCTTTAAATAAGGGAGTCATAATAATTTAGATAACCAGGCCCATCATACAATGACCTGATGATGATGATGATGATGGCAGCATTGGCATGATTCAACATGGCAGCTTCTTTATAGGCGGGACAGAGGAAAGCAGCTTGATTGGACGCAGATGCTCAGAGACTTTTCTGGAAACTGCCCTTGCACAGCATTCGAGCTGTTCTTCCCTATATCACGCGTTTGTTCATTTGGGGAATCTGGGGAAAATGTTGGTGAGGATAACAGAGGGGGCAGGGAAGCCAAGGGAGGGCAGAATCTAAATGTTTGTACAACTTTTATTGTTAAAAAGGATTCTCTGATTCCTGGCCTCATTTGAACGGCACATTTGCTCTTTTGTTCCTATGCCCATTTTACAAGGAAATTGAAATTCAGAGAGGGTAGTTAACTTGCTTAAGGACACACAGCTCACAGATTGGAGCTGTGATTCCATGCTAGGCTTGACTTGAGATAATGCCTGAGTCAGGGCTTTGTAATCAGTACAACTCCATGGAGACAGACATCATTACTTCTGTTGTGCTTAAACAAAGGTAGGTGGCAGCTGAAGCTCAGGGAAGTGTGATCGTTTGATCAAGGCCACACAGCTTAGAAGTAATAGAGTAGCTAGCAGATGTATTTCCCCAGCCCTAGAACAGGGGCTCGGCAGGGCTGCTGCCTCAGCAGTGTTCTCTAGCTCTTGTTCCCTGCCCCCTTTTTCTTTTTAAAAAATTAATAAAAGGCAGGCAAGAATGGCTAATGGGCTCATGAGAGGTTAGGAAACATACTTGTAAGGTAATCACAAGATCGCTTTCAGCGAAACACATGATCTTGCTAACAAAAGGAATATAGAAATAAATTTCTTTGAATGCTCTTCAACCAAATCAGCCCTGATGCTACTAAACTATTCCTGACATTCTCTGGCCCCCCCCTGTTTTAAAGCCCCAAATAAAGCATAATGAAATAAGCTGTAAGCATTTGGGGGTTATTCAACTCTCTGAAGTGCTTGAGGATGCAATTTGTAGGCAAGATGTTAAGGAATTAAAAAAAAAAATGCAGGCTGGTGCCAAGGCACATTGTACCAATTTCTCCACGGCCCTGCTGCATGTTAGGTATGCATATGGTCCACACATTTTTCACAAACGTCCCCCCAGGTGTCAGGGCCTGTTCTTTAGAGTATATCAACTAAATGTGGAGCGACGGGTGTGTTGAGGAAATGAAAAATAAAACCCCAGCTGCTCCTTAGAACACTGCTATAATTTGGAGGCTTGGCGTGGTCTGTGGCGCTCTTATCCGGAGTCCCACAAGAATAACACTTAAAAGGTGAGCTCTTCCAAGACAGGACCAAGGGCACCGACTCTTTGTTCCCTGGCCTAGCATGGGGACCTGGCACAGAGCAGGGGTCAGGGAATCGCAGGTGAATAAACGAATAAAAATGTGAAGTGAGCAATTAAATTGGTACAAGGAGAGGAAAGACCTCTTGGATGAACTACTGGGAATAAGCCAATCCCACCCTCCTCTTAGTCAATTCCTGCCTAAAAGCCCACCGTGGTCTTAAAGCATTGGCTGCATGGAGTGATGAAAAAAGGGACAAGGGATAAACTTGGAAGATTTGGGTTCGTGACCAACTGGATTGCATTTGAACCCCTTTCTTTTCTAATGAGATACGGTAGTTGCAGAGGACCCAGTGGAGTGCTTGGCACACAGTAGGCATATTTTTCATTCATTCATTCATTCAGAACTCACTTAATAACCTACAGCGTGCCATCCTGATGTCAAAAGCTAGTGGTAGAAAAGCACCACCCTCAAGGAGCTCAAGTGTAAATGGCTATGGGGAAGTTGACCTGGTTATTATGACACATAATAAGCACTGTTGTTGCTGTTACCAGTCTTTTAAGATTTTCCACATTCTACCTTGGAATCAAGTTCAGTGTATAGGAAACAACCTACTTCTGTAGACCACTCCATTGAGGTTGAGATGATTATTTCTCTTCTTGAGTGATAAGGAAGTCAAACCTCGGAGAAGCTCCCTGACCTTCCCTGAGTCCCGTAGCTGTGCTGATGGCCCCTGAAGTAGAGCTCAGCCTCAGAGGTCACCAGCAGGCAGCTCATATTTCAGTTCTGCCTCAGGGAGTGTTTTGTTTGGGCTGTCTGTTGTTTGTAGAGGAGGAAATATGGAGAATGCCTGTAGCAGGGTCATTAGGTCCCTCCACTCCCGAGGTCCAGTCTTTGTCCTTTATTAGCTGCCTGTGGGCAGCTGAGTGAGTAATCCTGGCTCAGATTTGCGGTTTTCATATCCAGTGCCCTTCCCAGGGGACTCACAGCTATTACCTACTTCTGATGGGGCCAGAAGCTACCTTGCCGATCTCGCTGGGTCTCTTCTGACACACCATCCCTATCACACAGTTTTTCAACCCCATGAACTGACCATTGGTTTTTGGATTGATAGTGGCACGTAGTTCTAGCTATTTGGGGGGGAGGAGGCAGGGATGATGGTGGGAGGGTGACAGTGGGGGGAGGGACACCGTGTCAGATACTGGGTGCTTGGTCCGCGTTTCCCAAATAAAAGAAAAAGATTCCAAAGCTAGCCTCATGTAGTAGCACCAACTAAAATTTTTCTTTTCTTTTCTTTTCTTTTTTTTTATTTTAAATAAGGAACACTCCAAGAGCCATATTCAGTTTACTTTGCTCAGTTCTCATGGAAAGAGAGGGCAGCTGGTATTACCGCCCCTGAAATGTTTCTGTGCTGAAATCATCTCCTCCATGTAATGCAGTGTGTGGAGCTTTGGGGTGTCTGTTAAGCCCTGGGAAGTGAGTTGGAGAAAATGAAAATCTTTCTTCAGAAAAATCCCACTGGCCCAGGTGTCCACGTGGGGCCCCACTTGAGCTGCTTTGGGTGTAGATTGGAGGAGAATCTGGTCCAGAAACATTCTCAGATGAGGCCCTGGGCTAACAAAGAAAGAGGGCCTATTACTGGGCTACATTTGATAGCACAGCCTACCTGCCCTACATCTACTTGAGTAACTTTATAAGGAGCAAAGTCAATTCTAACCTTTGTCCAGAGCTCAGTGAACACATAAGATGCCCAGTGGGTCATAATTGATCGCCCTCTGGTGGAACAGCTCTGCGACATTGGGCATGTTCATGTCTCTGCACCTCAGCTTCCTTATCAGTAAAATGGGGATAATAATGGCACCTACCGCCTAGGGTGGTTTTGAGATTTAATTAGTTATTGCATGGAGATGGCTTAGAATAGTGCTTGACACATAATAAACACTGTTGTTGCTGTTACCAGTCTTTTAAGATTTTCCACACTCTATCTTGGAATCAAGTTCAATGTATAGGAAACAACCTACTTCCACTGACCCAGGTTTGCTGTGACCCCTTTAATCAATAGCAGTTGATAGAAGAGTTGCATTTTTATTCTCTTACAAATGACAGTGGGAGGTGGCCTCATTATCCCTACAGGACATTCCCAGAAAGATGCTGGCCTCTGTCCATGTACATGTTTTCTTTCTGATGACCAAAAAAAAAAAAAAAAAGTGATATTCTTGTGTTATTTTTTCTGCCTCACCTGTCAAGAAATTTAGAACATTACCCATTGCTCATCTTGAGTGCTCCAAACCATCTAATTCTTCCATGCTCCTTAAATGGAATGCTCCTCCTAAACTAGTGCTTTAAAATTTTTTTTCTCCCAAGGAACCACTAAAAATAGCAAAACGTAATGACTGAAGGGAGTTTATAAGGTACAGTCCAGAGGCCTAAATCCCTTTCAAATCTTGTTTTTTAACTTAAAATGTATGCATATTTTGAACATGAGCCCATTACATATTTAGTTTTTAATATTAAATCAGTGTTTTGAATGATCAATCTTCAAGTAAAATTGATACTCTGAAAAGCTGCCCATCTGAAATTATGCTGTGACTGTTTGTGATGGTTATTAGTGTCATTTGTCAAGTATTTCTGGTTCTTCCCTCTCATACGCACATATTAGGACTACATTTTCCTGACTCCTTGCAGTCAGGCATGACCTTGGAACTAGTGTTGGCCAAGGAATGTATTTCAGTTCTGGCTAGTACGCGGTTTGCCTATTCCCTTAGAGCCTTGGGCTGAGAGGAGGCCTCCATCGGCTGGGTTCCTGAGTGACGCTGAGGAGCTGACTTCTGCTAAACCGTATTACACAGGTTGGGTGAACAGATGTAAGTGTTGTTTCTAGTCACAGAGAGTTCAAGGTTGTTTGTTGTTATAGCATGACCTAGCCATCCTGATTGACACACTCCTCACATCCTTCCCTGACCCTCAGATTCCTTAAGAGGAACCTGTCCCCCATTTTGAAAGCATGGCCTAAAATCATCTTATTTAAAACTCTGTATTAGGGAATATGAGGAACATAGTTGCAATATGAAAATTTTCAAATGTTGGATTTCGGATTTCCCTTTTTTTATGAAAAGATCTTTCCTCATTCCTTCTTAATTTTTAAAAACAACGAATATTGTGAAATAAGCCAAACACAAAAAGGCAATATTGCCTGATCTCTCTTATACGTGGAATCTATAAAAGTTAAACTCGTAGATACTGGGAGTAGAGGCTGGTTACCATGGGCTGGAAGTGGGGGAAATGGGGAGATGTTGGTCAAAAGGTATAAACTTGCAGTCATAAGATGCATAAGTTCTAGAAAATCTAATGTATAACATAGTAGCTATAGTTAATAATAGTGGATAACTGGAAAGCTGTATATACTGGATAACTGACGATCTTAAGTGTTCTCACCACACGCACACAAGTAATTATGTGAGGTGATGGATTTGTTAATTAGTTTGTACACCTTGAACATACATAATTTTGATTTGTCAAATATACCTCAGTAAAGCTTAAAGAATAAAGTTCAATATACAGAAGAAAATCAACTTCTCATTTCTTAATTTTTAGGATGTATCACTCTTAACAGTTACTTATCCACTAAGTTCCCAGGACCATATTGTGTCTGATACATTATAAATTTGTGTCATAAACCTCTGCCCATTGGATTTCTATTGCTGTATACTGTAGGTATACTTGGTAATGGGATGGAATGAGTAAGTGTCCCTTCATTAATGTTAATTATGCAAATACACAGGCCCTTCACTTCCATTTCACTTTAGCATTGATTTCATTTTATTTTATTTTGTAGCACACTGTTGATATATTTATATTTAGTCTCTCTGGCTAAAATATTAACCCCTTTATGCAGGAATTATATTTTTTCATCTATAAGGCTTCCAGTGGAGATTAGTATAATTTCTGAGCAATAAGGATTCAGGAAAAGGCTTGCTGAATAGAATTGAGCTAGGTGATTAGAGTAGTTTTTGAGGCCAGGGATACTGTGGTGTGTCCTGACACTATCCAGGGATGGTCCTTGTACTGACGCTAATTCTTAGCCAAAGTTTCCTCCTGTTTCTCTGGCAGAACCTTGTCACCTTGCCCCATGCAGCTCCTGAGGCCTGGCACTTGGCAAACTACAGCAGCAGCCTGACTTCTACTATCTTCTTTTTCCAGCAATGAAATGAAAATGGCCCCAGACCCTCATTTACCAAGTGCTGCAGGATTGACTGGTAGGATGAAGGAAAAGAGCAGGGAATTTGCATACGTCTGAAGCACCTGGGAAACCAGCTGACCAATTTGCATGAAAAACTTACCTTTCCAGACCTCAGACTAGGCGGAAGATAAATAAAAGAATAAAAATTAGAGAAGTCAGAAAGGCAAGAACCCTAGAAACATCACAGCCAAGGTGCTTTGATTATCTATTGATGCATTACAATTCACCCCAAAACTTAGTGGCATAAAACAATACATGACTGCCTTTCATAGTTCTGTGGGTTGACTCGGCTTGCTTGGTGGTTCATTTGGGGTCTCTTATGTGGTTGCTGTATGATGGTGGCAGGGTCTAGAGTCATCTGAATGCTTGAGTAGTTTGGCATCTGGGATGGCTTCTTCACTTATGTGTCTAGTGCCTCAGCTTTGTGGGTGGAATAGTTTGAGGCTGGCCAGGGTTCCCTCTCTCCCTGCGACTAGCTTAGACTTCCTCTTAGAGAGAAGGTCTGAGGGCAGTAGGGTCTTACATGGTATCTCTGTCTCAGCACTATTGACATTTAGGACCATTTTTTTGTGGGGGCTGCCCTGTGCATTGTAAGATATTTAGCAGCATCCTGGACCTCTGTCATAGGAAAGTCCCCCACCTGCCTCCACATATCCAGTTATGATAACCAAGAGCATTCCAGACATTGTCCAGTGTTCTTGGGAAGCAAATTGCCTAGAATTGGGAGATAGCTGCTCTAGAGTGAGTGTTTCAAGAAACCCAGGTAGAAGTCTCAAGGCTTCCCATGACCTAGCCTTGAATGTGATGCACAGGGATATCCTCTGCATTCTGCTGATTCACAGCGAGGTCAAGGGCTGGTCAGTTTTTAGGGAATGGGAACTATATAAGGGTATGAGTACAGTGAGATATAATTCATGGGGAAAGAGTCACCTCTGGACACTGGGTGTTTGTTAATGGGATAACTGATGGAAACAATCTTCCAGAACTTTTTCTTCAGGACTTATCATCAGCTCCTTTCAACAACTCTCTGCTGTGGATACTCTATCTCCATATAAGATGATCCCCAAGTCATGGTTCCTGCACTTGAGGATCTCGTAGGCCATTTGGTGGGCCAGATTCAAAAGAAGAGAGTCTTAGCATGATGTGTACATCTGTAAAAAGCAAAAGGTGTGGAAGGAGCATGAATAAGCGTTATTGTTCTAATACATGAATTGTTATTCTGGACAAGTTGACACCTGGGATGAGACTTGAAAGATGAGCGCATCATTCCAGCTGTGGGAAAGGCATTCCTGGGCAAAAGCATAGTGTAGAGAAAGAGCAGGGCTCATGGTACATGCAGTGGCTATCAGCTGTAGGTGTTTGAAGGTGGGGGGATTATGGAGTGGGACTAATTCTTACAGAAGGGGAGAGGTGGACTGTGGGAGGCCTATGTCTATTTCTTGGCTATTGATTTAGTCATCCCCAGCCACTAGAAAATGGTGCGATTTTATAAGGCAAACAGTATTGAGGTTTTTAGGGTACCTGTAACCTGAGGTTACAAAGGAGGCAACACTGAGCCCTGTAAATCAGGCCTGATGTGATTCTCTACCAGGATAGGTGGGGAGGCCGGAGGGACAGTAAGGTGTCTCTGGTGCCTATCAAGCACCAAGTCCTTTGACTGGGGCTTTGGAGACCTCTCTTTCAGTCCCTATAACTGACAGCCATGTGGATACATTATCATTTGTAGATGACATAAACTGAGAGTCGTAGACTTTAAGCGATTTGATCGTTGTCTCATAGTGAGTGAGTTATGGAGCTAGATTGAACCCAGGTTTATGATATTGACACGTGTATTAATATGTTGAATGCTATCAAAAAAGGAACAAAGAAATGAAGAGCAAGTCCAGCAACTGAGTGTTGTTTTATGGGTGAAGCTTTAGAAAATGTTGACTTGTAGTCGTTGTCTCAGTGCGCTGGGCTTGATCTGGTTCCTGGGAAGGTCCACGCCGTGGCTCTGGTGCCTTCCCTTCCTGCTGTGTGCATTTGCTGCCCACCCTCAGGTTCAGAGGAGCGTCAGCCAGACAGCAGGCATGTCTGTAATGCCCTTGAAGGATTGAGTGGGGGACCTCGGTTCTCAGTTGGAAAGGGGCCTCCAGATAGGAGACATTAGGTCTCTGGGCAGACACCTGGCTGGGCTTTGATTGAAATCTTTGCACATGCACTTTGCTCTCTGGGCTAGTTCACAAGATGAATGTTTTTGCTGTTAAAAAAAAAAAAAAAAAAAAAAAAAAAATGCTTCCTTTCCAACTTAGTGGAGTCTAAGAGAAAGTGTTTTCCATTGAGAAAGTGTGTCTTCTGGGTCCACCCATTGCAAGCCCCTAGTAATAAATCTATCCTTTTTTCCCAGGGTAAAGTTTCACCTGCTTGGCATGGTATACTGAGCCAGCTTCCTTCTCCAGCCTCGTCTGCTATTTGCTGTGTCACACCCATACTGGAATACTTGTCCTTCCCTGAGAGGCCCATGCTCTGGGCCTTTCCTCATGGGGCCCTCTTCCTGTAATGCACCTCCTTTCTCCTTTCTGTGTGGTGACTCCTACTCACGCTCTGAGATCTTGATAACTTACTTGGCACACATCTACCAGGACTTTGTGTGAGCAAATCCCCTGTGGTGTGCATGGGGGACACAGTAATGAGTAAGACACAGTCCCTGACTGTAAAGAGAACCTCAAGTTTTACTTTCTTTGTGAAAACACCTTTAATCCCTTTGGTAATTCCCAAAGCACACTGTTAGGGTCTCTGTTATGCCACCGATTACAATGTGTCACAGTTATTTGTGTATGTGTCTGGTTTCCTTTTCATCATTCTTTGAGGGCAGAGACCACACCTGACTTGTTCATGGCTGTATATATTCAAAATACATAGCTCATGTATGGATCACAGTCAATATGTTTGTTAAAGCAGATGAATAAATGAATGGGTGAAGGAATAAGTAAAGGCACCTTCTTGGTGCTTGAGTTTCAGATCTTCACCAAGATGTAACTCAAAGCAGTAGGCTGGAGAAATGATTTCCCTGTTCTGTATGGAAGTTCTCTGGGAACATTTCTATCTGTGTTCACCTGTGCATTCTCTCAGTGGAAGAACGGGTTTTTGACCGAGTCAAGTTGCTTTCTTTAAGAAGATTAATGAACAAGGACTTAAGAGAAGGGATGGGTGAACTAGTTACTAACAAGTAAGAACCAGCCATAAGCTCAACTCTATTTGGGAACAAACCAAACCGGGATCTTTAAGGTTGAGCTTGGCTTGGTTCAATTAATCCTTCTCCTCCCCTTTGTGCCTCTGTGGCTCCCACACCCACCACTGCCCCTCTCACTCATCTCTGTTGAATCATGAATCATGACCCAGCAGCACCGCCATACTCTCTGTTCCCAGTTGGGTCTGGTTATTTTCTTCACTTTGCTGTCTTAAGAGGACAGAGAGACCTGAGGGTGGAGGGAGAGTCTTAGATAAATAAACCATTTTGAGTCTTTCAGAGAGAAGGAAGTTGTGCGTGGCCTTGTGATTCATGGGGAAAGGAAGATGTGGAGGAGGAAAGAGGGCTGAGTTGGAAAGGGATCAGAGGGGAAGAGGAGGAGGTTGGGCCATCCTATGGGGATGGGTGGGAAGGTGAACCACCAGATCCAGATAAGGAGTGGAAGGTTTGAGGCAGGTGGGCGAAGGGCTGCAGGCAGGATAGGAGCACAGGTAAGTGCATTTGACGTCTTCTGCATGGGCAATTTCCTAGTCAACATTCAGGATCCCACTTGAATGCCCCTTCCTTGGGAAAGCTTGGACTTTCTGGTGTCCTTTCATTTGCCAACATCTTTCAGTAGCCCGTTCTGCTGTGCCACTTTGCAGCTTTTTCTATTCTGTCTCTATTTCTTCCTCTTTTAGGCCGAACACCTCAAAAAGGGCTGAGACCATGCCTCCTTCCCTTTTGTATTCCTAAGGACTTCGGCACACACATACACTGACCATCTTTTCCTAAACCCAGATTGAGTCACATGTCCTGGTGCAGTGTCCACCACACAGTCCGAGAAAGGTACAGAACATCTGAAATGAAGACCATCTTGGAAAATTTAGGACACATGTTGAAAATGTGCCAAAGATGCCTGTGTACACAGAGTCAGCAGAATTTAGTAGTGTTCATTTTATCGCCTCCCCCCACACTTCTAGCTTTCAATCTTTTCTAACAGAAAGATGCATTTTGCTAAAATGATTCATTTCATAAAATTCCTGCAGGCCAAACAAGAAGAGGCATGAACTTAGGTTCTACATGGAGATACATGATGTGGAAATCTGGGGTTTCAGTTCCACTTTAGTTTATAATAAGTTCAGCTAGTTGTTTCACACCTACTTTTCTAATCTGGATCCCAGATAGAAAAGCAATTTGTGCCAATAGACCCAGCATGCAATGACTGAGCACCTGCTGTATGCCAGACCCTTTGGCTTACATTATTTCATTTAGATGGGCAGGTACGGACCACATATATGTATATTAAACAGATGAAGACGCTGCTTGGCTTCTTGAAGGGCAGAGTGAGCTGCGTGATAATCATGCTGAGGCTAACCATTTATATCACAATCGTGACCGGCAATATATACTAAATAAAGCCCTTATATGTTAGGAATGTGGGGACCACAGCTGCTCTTTGTTACCTTTGTAGATGGGGCACTGGGGGGCAGTGTGGTACAGTAGATTGAGTTTGGGACTGGGAATGAGAGGATTTGGGTGAGGGTTTGAAAGCTGTGTGGTCTCAGACAAGTTAAACAATCTCTCTGAGTCTCAATTTCCTTGTCCCAAGATGGGAATAATCAGTCTTACTGGGCTGTGGTGGAGATCAGACAAAAAATGGGCATGTAAACTTCACATTTGTAAACTGTGAAGAACTAAACTCCTGATTCCAGTATCATTGTAAGTGTGTGATTTGGGGAAGGGCTCTAAGGCTCTTCCTGGGTAAAAAATATTTCCCTTGAACCTCCTTGACTTCGGAGTTCCCTCTTGAATACACTCTGCAGGAGGCCACTGCTCAAATAAGCATGCTTTCTCCAAGGTGGATGTGGGGCAGGGTAGTCCAGGATAAACACCAGGCCCCCTCATCAGTTCATTCTGTCTTATAACACAAAGCAGGCTGTTCAGGGTCCAGGATAGATGCATTTGGCTGAGGACAGGAAAGGTAAGGGGCCAAGACTGGATGTTCCTGGACACCAGAAGAACACAGAGACTCTGGGAACCCTAGGTGTGGGGCCTGCACTTTGCTGGAGGGAGAAAGACAGAAGTGGAAAGTGATCTTGAGTTTGAGGGTGAGAACTGCAGATCTGAGAATCTGGAATCTCAAGGTAGGGAGGAGCCTTCACTCCATTGGTTCCTGGTTCTCAGTCATTCATTTTGCCTGGTCTGTGTGTCCTCTCTGTTGGCTTTTCCTTGATGGTTTACTTTACCTTGATTGACCCACTTAAGTAAATTCATCTGCATTAATGGCACCTGTGAGATCTCCATATAACTATTAAAAAACATTCATTCATGTACCACCTAAAAACACCCTGCGTGTGCTTTTGATGGGAACTTAACGCTGTAGATCAACCACCCTTTTGAAGACAAAGTCTGCCCCGCAAGACTTTCACCGAGTTCTCACCCTGCGTCTGTTTGTACATCTCTGGTGACAGGAAGCTCAGTTCTTATCTTGAAGTGGCTCTGCCAGAAAGTCCCTTCTGTAGATTGTGCCTGCATTTTCTTTCCTGTAATTCTACCTATTACCTCTAACTCCTGGCCACATAAAGGATGTTTGCATTTGCGTCCCCAGACAGTCCTTTAGAAATCTGAAGCTGGCTCTCAGGTCTCCCAGCAGGTTGGACACCTCCAATTCTATTTAATGGTCCTCTGCTGATGTGGTTTCCTGTGTCTTTGATGTCTTTTGTCACTCTGCTCTAAAAGCCTCAGTTTTGGGATCATTTCTTAAAATGTAACTTCTAGCATGGAACGCAATCCTCAGGTGTGGTCTGGACAAGTAAGGGTGAATATAACTGTCCCCCCTCTTCTAGATATGCCACAACTATTAATGTAGTTAAAATAACACTTTCCGGTGGTCAGGAGGTCCAGTGCTTACAGTGGTGCTGACACTTCGCTCTGAGCAGCCACACTCTCACCTGACCACCTCGATGCCAGAGGAAGGCGTGTGTGGGCTACCTGACTTCCATTCAGAGCAGTGTGCTTTATACCTCTGATTATTCAAGCATCTCGGTAAAAATATTTTGAGCACATATCTTTAACGATGCATCTATTTACTTATACATAACTTAATGGACTGTTACACAATGTGCATGCAGAAATTAGAAATTTTAAAAGTATGCAATAAATCAGAAATACAATTTCTAATATTTCTTAGTTTTACCCCCACTTTATTGGATTGTCTTATATACCACCTGGGGACCCCTCCTGCTCCCCAGCATTCAGTACACTTAGTGCCTACCTGCTAAACAAAGCATATCTCTGTAGGAGAGAATGGAACCTTCAGTTGTGGTCATGCCAGCACCAGGGTCTAACTCACTGTTTGTCAGACTTTCCTGGCAAAACCAGTGATTGAAAGAACCAAAAGAGAAAGAAAAGGGGCCCATTTCCAGTCACCACCCCCATTCCATCACTTCATCCTGCTTTTTCAATACATATAACACATTTTTCTGTTCACCAGGGCTGCCTCTGTCTTCCATTCACTCTTTGAGCATTTTGTCCCGAAAGACCGGAGGGAGATGTCTTTGGAATGCATGGAGGTGTAGCGACATGCTGAAGAAGGAACGATGTGTTTGAGGTCTTTGGAGTGAGATTCCTTCCAACATCAAACTCCACAGTGATTAAACTGGAAGTGGCCTGGCCTTGGCGTGAGTTCAGAGGAGCATGGGGTAGGTGCAGCTAAATGTAAGGCACCCCATGGGGAGAGGCCAGGCGACTGGAGGGCTTTTACCAGGAGAAGAAGGGCAGAACATGAGTCTTTTCCTAAAGTGCTTGAAGGAGGCAAGCAGAAGTGGAATTAAACCTTTTTTCTAGCAGCACTCAGGGGAAGAACAGACAGCTGTACTAGCCTCTGTACAAGGAAGACTTTTGAATGGTTGTAGCCATCTACACATCTACCAGGCTGCCAGGGAGGAGGTGTTCCCTCCTCTGGGAGGGATTTAGGATGTGCAGGGTGGTAGGCTGATGGAGGACTGTTGAGGCCACTAGGCCCCATGCCGGTGTCCCAGGCTGGAAGGGGGCTGAGTTTTCATGAGTTCCCAGACTCTGAGATTCTAGGACAGAGTGGGTATGGTTGTGCGGACTCCCTCATGGGTATCCATTCCCCAGCTGGAGTTCTGATGTCCTTCCTCTTTCTGTAGGAAGGGGACTGTCTCTTTTTGTGAGGCCAGGACTGAATAGGATAGCAAAGAATATTGGGTGCTGCCACTGGCCAAAGTGGGGGCAGACCTAGCTGGGTGGCACAGCTTTGGAGGGAAACCTTACCCACATCACCTCTTTGCCCTCAGTGGGCTCCCCTTTAGGATGTCCCAGTGGGTCTGTCTCTATATTCATTAGGAAGGAAGTGAGATCTGAGGGCCTCCTGGGGTCATACCTGTGGGCAGAGTTACCACCTCTGGGGTTGCCACAGTCTGCTAATTTGGCTTCAGGAATGTCTTGGGGGTCCATCTGCACCCTCTGCTACTTCCTTAGTTCATGCCCTTACCATCCCTCACCAGGATGGTGACAAAAGCCTCTCACTGGTTGGTCTCTAGGCTGCCGTCCTCAGAGTGATCATTGTGAAAAATGACCAGACCACACCGCCACCCATGCGGCCCGCACACAAGCTGGTACATGGTAACAAGTGTAGCCTTCGCAGCTCTGCCTCCTTCTCTCCACTGGTGGGGCTGCCTGTTGTTCCCCCATATGCCTCTGCTGTGGGGAATCCCAGACTTTGGCATATGGGGTTTGGGCTTCTCTGAATCCTTATCTATCTTTTCTGCTTGAGAATCTCCTAATCCTCTCTTAAAACCTTCTGAGTATCCCATGTTCTGTGAACTCTCTTCCCTGATTCTTCCAGGCAGAGAGAGGGCTCTATGTGGCTGCTTCCTGAATCCTCAGAGCCAGGACCACACTGTACCGAGGGTGCTTGGTGTTGAGTCTGTCTCACCAATGGCAGGGATGGAGGTGTGCTTGTGTTGGCACTGGGTGTGCGTGCAGTTCGCATTAGTCAGTGGAATGGACAGCCAGAGTCCCTGGTCTATAATTCATTTGACCTCTGGCCTTCCTGTGAAGAGGTATGATTATTAGGCTTCCCATTAAAAGCCAGCTGAAATGGCCTCTCATTTTCCTCAGAGCTGTTGGGTGTTGAGGGGGAGAGAGTACTGTTTTATCTTCCTGGGGCTGCCCTAACAAAGAGTCACAATCTGCATGGCTGAAACAAGAGAAATAAATAGTCTCACATTTCTGGAGACTAGAAGTCTGAGATCAAGATATTAGCAGGGTGGGATCCTTCTAGCTCAGCGGTTCTCAACCTGTGGGTTATGATCCACAGGAACTGTGTTAAAGGGCCGTGGCATTAGGAAGGTTGAGAACCACTGTTCTAGGGGATGTGAGAATCTGTTCCATCCCGATTGATGTCTGTCTTTATCTGCACATGGGGTCCCATTTCTATAAGGACATTGGACTTATGGATTATGGCACACCCTAATGATCTCATCTAACTTGATGACCTCTGTGAAGATCCTGTCTCCAAATAAGGTCATTCTGAGGTACTGGGGGTTAGGGCTTCAATATATTAATTTGGGGAGTGAGGGTAGGCACAATCCAAACCCTTACACATACCACGTCCTTAGGAATATCGCCTTGCCTCTCCTAGAGTCCCCTTTCCCGCCTGCAGAATGGGAGGATGGGGCTAGCTAGGTAAACCTGATGCGTTGTGGTTTATCCATCCTCATTCACTCTGGAAAGTCCAGCGGTAGCTTTCTGTTCATCCATTTATCTAACAAAGGGTTACTGAGTGCCTCCCATGTACCCCCAGGTATTTGGAATTTGTACTATGCAAGCAGAGTCCTCTTGACTGTTTCCTGCCCTTCCCGCTGAATGAAACATAGTGAAGTGGTCATGACATATCTGTGGTCGGCATCTTCAATGGAATCTTTCTTTTGTTGTTTGATTGGGAACCTGCCTCATCAGCCATTTGAATATTGGTTTCACAACCTGAAGAATAGACTTGTGTTGCCAAGTTTAAATCTTGGGCATACTCTGATTATGAAATCTGTTTGGAAACACCGTGACTGCGTGGCTTTGCTCCATCCTTCTCCAGCCCCACGTTTCTGGCTCCAGGAGGCTCACGCACCATTTATTTGTACAGGAAGTAGTAGCACACATCTCCTAAGGGCCTACTTTGTTCTGAATTGAACCTCACTCTAAACATACAGGCCCAGTGTCTGTATGGCAGGGACTGGGCCAGGGACTAGATGCCTTCTGTAGCAGTGGGTGATCTAGGTCCAGGGCATCACCATGAGTGTTCATCATTTCCAAACTTTCACGGCGTCTGTGCTCACAGTGTGCTGTGGGTTCCATGATAAGCACCTTAGATGCTTTATCTCCATTAGTCTTTGCTACAGTATTGTGAGGTGGGACCTCTTATGTTCACATCACAATGAGAAACCAAGTAGCTGAATTGTCAACTAACTGCCTGAAGTTTTACAGTATAGGAGCAGAGCAGGGTCTCAAACCCAGGTGCGTTTGACCCTTCAGTGGAGGCTTTCACCTTCCTACGGCTATGTCTTCAAAACAGAATTGTACATATTTAAGGTGTACACCGTGCTGTTTTGAAATGCATATACACAGTGAAATAATTACTACAGTCAAGCTCATTAACATATTTGTCTCCTCATACAGTTACCATTTTTGGGGGAGTGTGAGCAGATGAAATTTACCCTCTTAAACAAATTTCCAGAATACAACACGGTATTATTAACCATGGTCCTCATGCGGTATGTTAGATCCCTAGACTTACTCATCCTGCCTAACTGCAATTTTGTACTCTCTAACCACATAACTCCTTTTCCCTGACCTCTCTGCCTCGGGTAACCACTGTTCTCTATGGGTCTATGTATTAGATGTTTTTAGATTCCATGTATGAGTGAGATCATGGAGTGTTTGTCTTTTTGCATCTGTTTTATTTCATTTAGCATCACGTCCTCTAGGTTCATTCATTCTCCTACCATCTTTTAATACATGTGTCTGATCATGTTACTCTTCTGTTAAAAACAATCTACAGTTCCCCATTGCCTATGGCAAGAACACCCTGATGCCAAATGCAGAAACTGTGTGTGTGTGTGTGTGTGTGTGTGTGTGTGTGTGTGCGCGCGCGTCTGAAAGAGAGAGGAAGTATATTTTCTGGGGAAAGGACCAGAGCTTGGTCATATTCTCAAAGAGCACCTGAACTCAAGTGAACGTGCCTTAGGCAGATAGTTGGTACTTATCACTGTCTGACCTCCACATTTCTGTTTGGTGCTACTTCCTATCCTCACAGTTCTGTTGTTTTGAATGTCCAACAACTTTTTGAGAGGATCCTTTCACTCTTACAACTCTGCTGGTACTGCCTGCGATTACTTCTTCCCTACTGGGGAAACTCCAGCTTATCCTTCAAGGTGTAGCTCAAATGTCCCTTGTGTGACACTTCCCTGAACTCTCCCAGGCAAATGGAGCTGCTCCTCCTGCTCTGTGCTCATGTTGGTTTTCCTTCTACTACACGTATAAAACTCAATGTATAAATTGGGGCCCGTGGAGGCTGTTGTCTAAGCCACTGGAGAGTCTAGAGTCCTCTTCATTCTTCTGTCCTGCCTAATGCAGGGCCTGATCCAGGGTAAACATGTAGCAACTGTAGACATGTAGACAAATGGAGTTTAAAAAACATTGTCATTTAATTTTCTCTGGGTCCCATAATCTAAGGGACACACTTTTAAACTCTGTCAGTGGAGGATAAGAGTAACTTCTACCTTGAAGGTTGTGTGTTTTCTGCCAGTTCTTTCTTTCTGGAAATCTTTGTTTTTGAGATGCCAGGTCTGAAATAATAAGCCCTTTAATGCAGAAGTCTCCTGGAAAGAATAGAAAGTGAAAGGGAAAGAAATGGGGGGCCTTGAGAGGAGTGAGGTGGGGGACTTTTTACACTTATCTGTTTCTTTGGCCTGCCACCATCCATCCACCCATTTGTCATTCATCCATCTGTCCAGCATCTATCCATCCATCCATCCGTCCTTTAGTCCATTCATTTATCCATCATCTATCTGTCCACCTGTCCATTTTCATCCATCCATCAGACTATCCCTTAGTCCATCCATCATCCATCCATTTGTCCATCCATTTTCATCCACCCATCCATTAGTCCATCCATCCATCCATCTATCCATAAGGCCATCTGTCTATCCATCCATTCATCCATCCATTCATTAGTCCATCTGTCCACCCATTGTCCATCCATTCATCCATCAGTCCACTTATCCATCTGTCCATCCATCCATCGATCCATCTATCTGTGCATCCGTCCTGTCCAGTCATTCCATGAGCTGTCTTGCCTATTAAAATTCCCTTTCTTTTTTGTTTCCTTTTCTCTCATTTTCTTTCTTTTTCATATTCTGGAACCAAACAGTTTAGGTTTGAATCTTGATTCAACATTTACCACCTGTAAACTTTAGTTTCTTTATCTGTAAATGGGGTGGAAGTAATAATACCTGCACTATAGGATGCTGTATGCAGTTAATTAAATGAGGTAATAAATGTGAAAACTCTTAAAACCATGTTCAATCAGCTGTAGTGACTATTACTGTTTCTTGCTTTCCTTTTTCTGTCTCTGTCTCCTGTCTCTCTGTCTGCCTTTGTTTCTGTCTCTCTCTCTGTCTTTCTGTGGGTGTCTTTTACTCATTTCCTTTTTCTAAAGCCCCATCTGTCTGTTTGAATCTCTCAGTCCCTCCCTTCTCTCCCTCTGAGGCCCAGTCATAGGTGTTCACAGGCCTCTGCCTGCCCCTGCCTGACTCACCACATTGGAGGGGTTAGGTGGGCAGGAGGGTCTTCAACATCTGCTCTGGGCCCATGAAACCCACGTCCCCAGAGCTGGAGGCCCCTGATGGAGGAGCTGCCTGGGGCTTTGTGTCATCTCCAGCTTGGCCCCATAGTTCTTTTCCTTAGAGCTGCCCTGAGCAGCTTTGCTGTGGGCTCAGCCAGGGGTTCTGTGCTGGGTAGCAGTGGGGAGAGGGTTGAGCTGGGGGACCTTTCCTCTCTTCCCCCTCCTCTCCTCCTGCACAAGGTGAGGAAGACCCTGAACCTTTCACTCCTGCTTTGTCTTAGAAGCCACATGTGAGGCTGGCACCAGGTCTGGCTTACACTGTCAACCCAGAGAAGAAGCCTGCTGGGGCACAAAGCTGAGAGCCCCTCTGAGCCGCGGTGCACTGGTGGCCTCAGCAGGAGGCTCTAGGCTCTCTCCGCCTCTTTCTCTCTCAGGTCCCCCTGCAGGCCTGGGCTGTCCTCACTTCATTATACTCCAAAGCTTCCACTTTCGTATCATCACATTCTTCTCAAAAGAAAGTGCATGAGCAAGGCCCAAACTATAAATGCACAGATACAGTGGGGGTGGGGGGTGGGGGGTGAGGGGGGCAGGGAATCTTCTTCCCGGAGAGCTAAAACTCATGTAAAATCCTGCTTTTTATCTTGCTTTTGGATAATGTCATTTCAGCATGAAGAATGCGTTTTAGTCTTCTTCTTCCCAATTAGGTGCACAATCTGGCTTCAAGCCCTCAAGTGTCCAAATGAGGCAAAAACTTGCCACTATTGGCTTGCCTAAGGACGTCCGATTGAGCCAAGTCTCTGATGTCTGAGTCCTTATTGCTAGGTTAATGCTCCTGTTTGCCAGGCAAGCTGGGTTTGGAATAGCACCTTCCTTGTCTCTCCCGTGTTTCTTTCTCAGCCTCCAGTACAAGGGAGGTACTCCTGGAAAGATATGACTGCCCTGAAGGACACTGTGCTCCACCGCCTTCTGGATGGGACCTGGCTTATAAATACCGCCAGGATCTTGCTCATAGTATTTTTGCGGACAAGCAAGCTACTGAAAGGTAAGGGGGCCATTTCCTAGTCCAGGGCTGCCTAGAGACTGTCACAGGGCTTCTTAGGACATTGAGGGCACTGGGCAGCCTCCCAGGGTAACTGGGGCTTATCCCTTTCTTTATTATTGAGCAACATTGTGTGAGCTACAGGTACTATGCTGAGCTCTGGGAAACTAGGGTGAATAGGACCTGGCTGTGTCTCAAGAGGCTCAGATTCCTGTAAATAGAAATGTAAATAAGCAAATGAATGCAGAGAGCTAGCGTAGGGTTGGCAAGGGGGCCGTGACAGTGTAGAGCCACACCGCCGGCTCCTCATTCACTTTCCGTCACACTCTCACCCAGCATCATTCCAGTGCCTACTGTTATGCTTGTTCTGGGGTAGCCTGCTCAAGTTACTATAACATGATATGACTCTACTTGATATCTGTCAGGAATAAAGGTTCCCTTTTCACCCCCTTATTGGTTTCTTATTGAAAGTGGCCCCCAACTCTCATTGCTTCCCAGGGGAGAATTTAAATTCTGCAAGAGCAAAAATCCTATCAATTTTATTCTGTCCTATGTACCCAGAATCTCGTAGCAAGATTGATGAAAAAGGGTGGTGAAGGAAAGATGGCTTTGGGCAGTGGGTCTGAAACTTTATTCTGTCAGGAATAAAAGCTCGCTTTTGATTCCTTATTGGTTTCTCATCAAAAGTGGCCACCAACAATCATGTGATGAGCTTGTTATAATGTAGAGTCCCACTCCCAAAGATGGGTGCAGTAGGTTTGGGGTGGAGCCCAAGGATTTTCACTTTGAACAAGCTCCCAGAAGATCGCATAAGCCAAAGCTACTCAAAGTATGGCCCCAAGTATGCTGCGGGGGCCATACTTTGAGTAGCTTTGACTTATGGGGTCTTCTTCCCTGTCAGGGACTGGTGACAAGAGGTGGCACTGGATGTTGTTCTCAAAAGACTGCCATGGCGTTTGACGCCAGCACTTTCTTAGCAGCGGTCCAGGCCTGCTGTGCAGGACCGATTCTGGACAGGTGCATGATGACACAGCCACGGTGTAGGTGTTGGACCCAGCCAGAAGAAATGTGAACATGTGCCTCCAGCAGTCAGCTTGTTAAGTGAAATACAGGGCCATTAAAATATCTCTGTGAAACCCTTTTGTCTGTTGTGAGGATCATTGTCCCTTCTTATGCAATCAGCTTCTTCTTGTGGCAGTTTGGGTTTTTACTTATTTGTCATCCTGCCTATTCATGCTGAGTAAGTGTTAATTGTCTTTGATATTGAGCAAAGAGCCCAGTGCTGGCGATCTGGGCATGCTAACCTCTCTTGCCACACTGCTGAAGAATGCACTGACTCCAGGTGAGGGGTAGCTTCCCACTGACCCACCGTGTGTTCCGAGTGCAGAGAGCTGACTCATTCTCCACAAGACTGTAGTTTCTTCCCTTTCCACTGATACTTGGAGGTCAGTGTCCCTGCCCCTACTTGCGACAGACCTCACATATTGGGGGCATGTCAATGTTGAAAGCTGTCTGCTCTTTGTTTGATGAAATAAACAGTGTGGTGATGTGGAAGGAGCTTTGGAGTCTTTCAGAACCCCAGCTGAATATCCTGTGCCCCACGATCTGGGCTGGGTCAGGGGCCTCATCTTTGCAAACACAGCATTCTGCCCACTCCTCTTGGTCACAACCTGTGACAGGTGGCACTGAAACCGTCAGGCCACATGCCTGCTTCCTTTGCTGGATTTGGAGTTCCGTGAGCACAGGGAATGTTGCTTCTTTCTTCTTTAGGGGCAGAGCCCAGACCTGGGTCCGCTGCCTCACAGCAGCAGCTCACTCAGTGGCTGCTGAACTCATGAGGAATTGTACAGACCTACGTGCTCACACCCTCCCTGGGCTGCTCACCAGTTGTGGGAGCTCTTACGCACTTCTCTAAGTCTCATCCCCCCGCCCCCCCAAAAAAAGAAGGGGTGTTAATATGTATCTGAATGTTGGCTTGATTCTCTGTGCTTCATGGGTGATGTCTCATTTAATCTCTGTAACCACCCTGTGAGGGGGTATTAGTGTTAACTCTTTTTTTGGTTAAGGCCGTTAAGGAACAGAGAAATTAAGCCATTTTCTAAGCTCACCTAATACATGGGCGATCAGGATTTGGAGTCTGGCTCTTTAACACCAGAGCCTGCACTTTTAGCCTCTATAGTAGTGGGCAATTTTGCCACCAGGGAACATCTGGCAGTGTGTGGAGACAATTTTTATTGTCACAGCTGTCAGGAGGGGTGCTACAGGCGTCCAGAGAGTAGAGTCCAGAGATGTTGCTAAGCGTCCTATCACACACAATATACGTCCCCACAATAAAGACAGATTCAGTCCAGAATGTCAGTGGTGTGAGGTTGAGAAACCCCACTAGCATCACGACTCCACGAAACCCAGAGTGATTGTGGACCCAGAGAAGGCCCCCACCATAAGTGGCACTTCGTTCACAAAGTTTGCAGGTTGCAGCACAGAGAAGACTCACCCAGTCTCCAGTTTTGTTCAGCAGCTCAAGTTTTATTCTTAATGGTTCCCAGCTGCTTGGCATCTCTATCTAGGGAGTTCCTGTCTCTGTGAGATGTGCTGACAGTTGTCAGGAGTCGGGGAAAAACTCACCTTGGGAGAAGTCCAGCTTCCCTGAGAGCTGGCAAGTTCAGACATTCCACACAGAACACACACCTTCCTGGCTGCGACCTCACGGCATGCATGGCTGTGGGGATGGCTGGGCTTTGTGTGGAAGGCCATGTAGGGTTCTTGCCACAGTCAGTGAGGTCTTGGTATGAATGCCATCATGGTTCTGGCCCTTGGAAAAAAAATGATCCTAGGGCAAACATGAGAGATGACCTGTTCTCTGGAGGGTTGCACATTTTGGACAGGTCACCAGGTGACCGTGGGCAAGTGCTTGGAGTTGACTTTGAGGGCCTCCCACCTGCATTACTGAGCTGTGTGGAAGATCTGTAGATAAGGTGGAATTAGGGATATTTTTATGTGTAAAAGAGATCTAGGTACCGGAGGTAGTGGCAAATTGAGAAGGCGCTGCTGTGCATGTCAGAGAGTGCAGTGGTTAGCATCTGGAGTCTTGTTTCCTCATAAATTCACATTGTTTCATGCTTAATCCCTGTGGAGTGGAGGTAAGTCATTATAGTGTTTTTAGTGTTAAAAGACTTTTGAAATTTTGTTGAAAGCTTGCTTATAGCCTTGCCTGGGTCTTGCTATCCAATGCAACGTTTTCTAGCTGTGAGCTTAAGGAAGTTTGACTGAAACGTTTATCAGCAGTAGGTAGTGTAAATCCACTTGGGAGAACCAGTGGCAAACAAGGATCTATTGTACCCCACCTTGGAATCGGGGATTCTCTGAGGTGTAAAGAACAGTCAAGTTTGAGTCAAGATGTTACCTGGGATTTAAGTGCTGAGGAGAATTTATTCTTTCTTGAATCTGACAGACATAGGGTTCCAGATGGAAGAGCTCATCGCTTCTCTTGGGGGATTAGGCATGAGTGAAGAGTAGATTTATAGAATGAGCGTATGAATGTCTAATGATGGATGGGAAATGAATGAAAGAATGAAATATTTACTCTGTGCTTATGAAGATCCTGTAGCACCTAACTCGGAGTTGAAATGTCCTGAGAAAAGGTAACAGAACAGACCTCAATAAATACATTGTTCTTATGCAAGATAGTTTAATACTAGAAGACCTAAATGACCCACTTTTTCAGGTTGAAGAAAAACTTAACAGGTAACTGCAGAGGCTTCCTGATGGACACCTGTCTTATCTTACCTTGGGTACAGCAAGGGCTTCCCGGTAGTAACCATAACCAGGTGGGTGATGTTTTGCTCTTTACAATGTGTGTGAATGCACATTCCTTTATTTAATCCTCACAAAAATGCTGCTTGGTGGTTATTATTATCTCCATTTTACAGATGAGGGAACAGAGGCATCAAAGAGGATAAGTGTCTTCAAAGATGATGATTCACTCAAGAAACAGCAGAGATGTATCTCAACCTAGACCTCCTCAGCTCCAAATACTCCATTCTTACTATTTAACTTCCCCATCCAAAGACTAGTAAACTATCAAAGAAGGTTATTTATTGAGATTCTGAAGAAGTTGGATTATTCTCTTTGAAGGCACCAATCTTAGAGATTTTTTTGGTAACATATCAGGAAGATGCGCATATGTCATGGCCCAGGATCTGTGTGTGGTATTTTGGAATTTATTCCATGGAACCATGGAAGATTCTAGTACATATTATGCTTCACAACATAATCAACCAAACTAAACCAGTTTTGATGGTAATAAGCCAGAAAGCCTTCACTGTATGCATTTTATAGGACACATCCCCAAGAAGATGTTCTGAATCAGTATTTATCTCCCTCTCATAACTGGCTCATGGTGTCCCCTGTGTCATCTCTGACATTAGCAGCACCTACGTCCCCGTGTTCCTTGGACATGCAGATTCTGGACCCCATGATGGCTGACAATAATGGGACTTAAGCACAGGGGAGCTATGGAATTTGTGGACAGGAACTCTTTCCTAACTGTCTCCATTTTAGTCCATAACCTCAGGCTAGTGGTCCACCTGAGTAGATGTGTAAATGGCTAAGGATGCCTTAAAGAGGAATGTTGGATGAAATTGCACACTTACAATTCGCACAAGTCCTCTTCAATAATATACTACCCATTTTGATAACAGGCAGCATTTATCTGGAGCCTTATTATATCGTTCAACTTCAGCAGAACTAAGTTGGATGGCATCATATAGATTCTATTTCAAGTTTGATGGAGGAATATATAAACTTTTAAAATAAGGTAAATGACAATTTTGTTCGTTCACTTAGTTGTCAGTCAAATATCATTTAAGTTTTTTCATCATACCTGTCACCATAAGATAGAATCTCATTGACGTATTTGTTTACCTGTTTTATTACCTGTCTCTTCTATCTGGAATGTGAGCTCTGAAAGAGCAAAGACTTCTCTTTTCTGCCTAACACAGTACCTGCAGCACCTGGAGCAATCCCTTCCCTCAGACCTGGTAGGCGCTCCATAAATATTGATTGAATGAATGAATTACTGAAATAAAGTAAATTACTGAATTGAATAGAGATCTTCCTGGCCAAATTCAACATTCTCATGAAACCATGTTGAAAAAATACTGAAAAAAGACAAAAAAAAAATTATGGAAAGATGATTAAATAAGCAGAATAAATTTCAAATCTATTATCTTCATCAAAGCACGTTTCCTTATCTGTGTCTTGAGAATAATGGTAGTTACTTAGCAGGTTTTGGGGAGGATTGAAGTTAATCTGGGGACGTGTGGGTGGCATGTGGTAGGCATATGCTTCATGAATATTAATATAGGGTTAACAACGGAGGTGAAGCAAGTGTGAGGATTATCAGTCCACAGATGGAATGGGATACTTTCATGGGAATTCTGCTTTGGATCCTCAAATTTTATATTGATTTATATTTATATGTTTCCCCATAGTTTACAGAGCTTTTTCTCTGTGCTTTATTTCATGCTCACTCATCACAACTTTGCCTAGTAGTTGTAATTAGTCTCATTTCACAGGTAGAAATCAAACGTGGGGTCCAAATTAAGTTTTGGGGTTCCCAAACTTCCGTTTCATCTGCAGACCCTGAGCTTCCCAATTGAGCCCCTGCATGGACACATCATCTTGCTTACCTGGTGATGCTTGCCTCCCTAGCCTGCTTTTGCATTGTTTTTGTGGAATTGAGACCAGGAGTCCCTTGAGGGCAGGTACTGCCTCTCATTGTTTGATTTTGTGAAATTCCAGATGCAATCTGGTCGCTCACATGTTTATCAGTAACCGGTTATGCAAAGACATTGCATACCTGGCTTGTTTACTATGGGTTTAAACAAACACAGAGGCGCTTTCATCTCCCTCCGCCCCTGCCCCATCTGAACACCCTCCCTGTCAGCCAATGGACTCTGTGACAGGAGGGCAGGCAGGAGCCCGCTCTCTTACAGGTGGGAGGGGGTGTCTGTTCCCAGTGCTCCAGCCCCTGTGTCTCCATTTTCCACTTCTCGCCTGTGGAAAGGGACACTAAGGAAAAGTCTTTACAAAGGATAGAAGGAAAATCTAGCCTGCTGAACAAGAAAGTCTTGAGGGCCCATAAGAATGTGGGTATGACGTAACCTAGGTAACCAATGACCAATCAAAAGGCAATAATCAATGATCAATAGAAAAGAGCTGTAATTCCCGGAGGAGCAAAAAGGCCAATAAAAAAGTTGCAAACAATTTCAAACTAAGAGAAAGAGGTATTTGTACTTTGCACTGCCTTTGGGTCTCCGTATCTCTTACCTCTCCTTCATGGGAAGAACCCACTTCCAATTTTCTTTGGAAGTGCTCTAAACTTCCTCTTTTGTCTTAAATAAAATTTCTCCTTGTTCCACTGAAACTTGTGCAGGTCACTTTTGCTCTCTATTCACACTGTCTGTGCTGCTCCAATTTTATTTTATGTTTTCATTCATTTTTGCCTTCGGTTACCACCAGGCCTCAGTTAAACTTTCTTGTTCAACTGTGTGATTAAACCAGGTCAACTAGGTTCGAAGAACTAGGACCCCTGACCCCCAACACCCTGCATCTTAGTTCAAAAAACACACCAGATTCAAACACTGCCTGCTACATGTAGAATCACCAAAAAGACAATTCTTTTAAATTATAAATTGAAAAGACAAATAGCAAGGATGAGAGAAGCTTCAAGTTGAAAGGTTCCGAAGAGACAGACTCCCACCCTCTCCAGTTTAACCACTGTTTATTGACTCTCTGTGAATCATTGGATCATGTTACTGAATCATTCAAAACCTTAGCTTTCTTATGAATGAAATTAGTACCCCTGTAGAGTTATCATAATATTAAATAGCATGAGGCATATAGGTACTTAGAACAATACCAGGAACATGATAAATGCTCAATAAAGAGATGGTTTAAAAGTAATAAGAATAAGAATGATGATAAAGATCTGGTTTTCTAATGAAATATGTTGTAGAAATGTTTTATATATTAAAGACAAGATGAGATCTAAGGAATTACATATAGGAACACTGAAAATTTTCTGAACATAGTATATCTTTTTTTTAATAGTATAGTATTTTTGTTCCTTCATTCATTGAAACAATTTTTTTTACGAGGGGTGCAGACACCATTTTAGGTATTACATATGGTTGCAAATAAGACAGACACAATCTTTACTCTCACGGATCCTGTATTCGGGCTGAGTTCCAGTTGAGTTAAGTGCCTTTTCAGGTACTGCTACCTGAACTGGGTAGACCCCAGCACCATTTGCAGTCAACATGGTGGTGCCCAGAGTAAGTGGAGAGTGAGTAGAACCCCAGTTGAGGAGTGGGTCTGTTTGAAAGCATAATCACTATGTAGTCAGACTGGGTTGAATCCCAGTTTCTTTGTGAACTATGTGATCTTGGGGAGGTCATTTCACATGATTCAGGTTCTTTACCTCTAAAAGGGTAATCCCTGCCTCCAGGATTCTTGTGAGAATTAAATGTGAAAACATTTAGTATTGTCCCCAGCCCACAGGGGTACTCAGAAGATGTTATCTCCTTTTCCCTTTGTCAAATTATGCCTGAATAGGACCCAGCTCTGTGGGTACCCTGCTGTTTATACAGACACCCCCCCCACACACACATATGAACCCATCATATTTGGGAAGACCACAGATGAAAGGACATCAGTTGGTGCTTAAGGTGCAAAGCATAACATTGCTACTGGCTGTTCATTCTAGTGCTTGGAAACATGCCTACTGACAGGGTGCGGTCCACTTCATATTTAGCAGAGTAGCCACCTTACTTCTTCCAAACTATATATCTGTATGCTTGCCAACTCCATGTCCAGAATAAGTATCTGTTTGCCTTTGACAAAGAGCACATTCCTCCATGAGGAGTAAGCCAGCCTTAAATACTGTTGGTGGTTCATTGTTGTATTCTTTACCATCTTCTGGAGAAAATTAACAAGAGCAAACTAATAGTTGTAGCTTTTATTGACCTTCTCTTAAAACTTGACATCATGGCAAGAATTTGCTTAGGGGAGAAAATTTACATCCCATATAGACTACAGACTACCATTTACCTAGACTCTATATCTTATTACTACTGTGGAAGCAGCAGAGACAGGAGCAGTCTCTTGAGGGAGATGATTTCCAGTGGCATAGCTAATATATCTGGATGCCGCATTTTTATAAATGTGCTTGGTAATAATGTGACCTCCCTTTCATATAAGATGGGTGTATGCTTTCTACTCCTCTGGGCAGAGAGAGTAACAATATGCTGATGTTACGATTTTTATTTCAAATTAAGAGTACCTCAACAGACAAATCAATGCTGTCATCTAATGGAAGCCAGAAAGAAGAGCCTGAGATCAACTCTTCCAAAATGAATTCCTTGAAGTTTGGTAAAGGCCCTTCCCATGTTGACCTTGCTTAGAGTTAAGAAGCCCATACACCTGTGACCTTATTCATTTACCTTCATATATTTTGCAGTTACTTTATATGGAGGGTTCATAGGGAACTGACATAAAATCTTAATATCTGGCATTATACACAGGCTGTGTTGATTCTTTCATAGTCATCATTGAAATTTGAAAATAACAACTTAAAAATTTTTCCGGGCTAAAACAAGCGCAGGCGTACATGTAGGTACATGTGGGGTCTTGATCGTTTATTGTGTGTGCACTGGTCAGAACACATGAATATAGAAAACTTGAACCTGTAATAGGTATCTGCCTTTACTTTTTCTGGCTATCAGGGGTTGGCCTTTGTTCCAGGAATAATTCTCTGTAAGCAGGTGTTGATTCTCAGTGGCAGATCCTTCTGGTCTGCCTTATCCACTCTCTTGTTCTTCTGGGCAGTAACATAACAATCCTACAGTTACATGGATGGTGGATACGAGGCTTCCCAGGTGAAGATTCCATTTCCCAGACTTGCTCACAGCCAGGTGTGGCCATATTACTAAATTTTGGTCAATAAGATACAAAAAGAATTGACATGTGCATGTTTTAGATCACATTTTTATAAGGAAGTTGTTGCCCTTTCAGGATTTTTCTTCTGTTGACATTAAAATGGTAACAATGTGTCAAGCGGTCTGTGAAACTAGTGTATGACGCCCCATGATCATATCAATGTACACAGCTATGATTTAATTAAAAAAACAAACAAACACACACAAAAAGGAAAAAGGGTTACAAAACAAACAAAAAAAAAAATGTTAACAACCAGAGAAACTGCTTCAGACTAAGAGGGAGAGGTGTGTTGAGGAAGACAGGCACACTGCCTGCCTAGGTCTCTAGATGACCTTGTAGAGTAGAGCTACCCACCTGCCTTCAGTGACCCTCCTACACTTGGCCTGTTACATGAGGGAGTGTTATATAGGCCACTGTAGTTTGTGGCCTCTTTGTTACAGCAGTCTAACCTACACACTAGCTAATATATCCTCCCTGGGTCATCTGACTGATAAATTGTACAGAACTTTCCTGAGAGATTGCATTCTGGATGCTTGTCCCTTTCAATTTGCTATTACTTACTACTTATTAGAAATTTTAGAGTGAGAAATGAACTTCACAGAGCCCAGCATGAAGGGTGTGCTGTTAAATGCTTCCTCCAGAATCTCCAGATGTTCCTTTTGGATTAAGACAGACCATCAGAGAACTGCACACCTGGGCTGTCTTGACTTGGCTCCTTGGAAAATTGCTCTTCAGATCTGAGCCTTGGCCATGTGCCATCAGCCCACACTGCAGAATGCTCGCAAACAAGCCTATGAGCCCCACTGCTGCACGTCCCGGAGGACATGATTGAGGATGTGGTTTGCTACCCTTTGTGAGAACCCAAGGGAGAAATTTCTTTCAGGCCTTGTACCAGGAATAGTCATGCTTCCCCTGAGCAACTGGCTTGTTTTGTTTTTGTGGATACTCTAAATTGTGTAACTGTCTGTGTCTTTCAAAGCCATCTCAAATCCTTTGGGAACAGGACAGGGTATAAAATAAAGCTCTTCAGAGTCAAGACCAAGCTTCCTATTTAACTCATTATATTGCTTTTGGAAAAGTCACTTTACTCGGCTTAACTTTCTTTGCTTGTGAGTTAGAGATAATGAGTTCTTCCTGTGAATAGAGCTCAAATTAATATTTATAACACCCTCAGAGTTCTCTTACCATCAGTCCTTATGGAAACTAAAAATAATAGTTTCTACAAATCTCTGCCATTCTGTTACTCCCTTTCTTTGAATGTCCTTCCTGAACTTCACTTGTTCATTCATTTATTCAGCAAATCTGAAGACATACTGGTGCACAAAGCTCCCCAGAGAGATTTAATTTAATAAGCCTGGATCCTCACTGTCAAGCAGCTTGAGGAGTTGAGGACATGTTTCCTATGAAAGCAAAGATTTAAATAACAAACAATAAGTACATTAATTACAAAATTCTGAGACTTCAATGAAGAGGACTAGGGGCTGGGCATAGTGGTGTGTGCTTGTAGTCCCAGCTACTTGGGAGACTGAGGCCTTGAGCCCAGGAGTTTGAGGTAAGCCTGGGGAACATAGATCCTGTCTCTCAAAGAGGTGATGCTCAAAGGGATCTCAAAGAAGGCAACATTCAAGCCAAGACTGGAGATTTAAAAGGAACAACCCTGCTAATAGCTGAGGAAATAAATAAGTTTGGGTCTGAAAGGGTTTGGCATGTGAATGAATCTGAACATGGGCAGGATACACTAAGTAAGGGCAGAAGAGGGAGTTGGGAGAGAGGGTCAGGGACTAGGTCATTAGGGCCTTGAAGGCCAGAACT
This sequence comes from Loris lydekkerianus, assembly GCA_963574355.1. Lineage (NCBI taxonomy): Eukaryota > Metazoa > Chordata > Mammalia > Primates > Lorisidae > Loris > Loris lydekkerianus. The sequence goes on along the minus strand of CAUYPK010086339.1, from coordinate 3,779 downwards.
TCCCTTACCGGCCCTAAGATGCCTCCTCAAGTATCCTGTGCAGCATTGGGGTATGGTATGGCTGATGTGTTAAGGAGATGATTCTGTTTGTGTCCCTAGTGTGAGGAAATCTCAACACAACGAGGGGAGCTAACCACTGGGATTAGGGAGGTCTAGAGAGGGATCCTCTGGGTGTTCTCAGTCCGGGTCGAGTGAAACTTTCTAAGTACACATTGGCTGAGCTGAGCTCTTGAGGAATGAGTTAGCCAGAGGGAGGGAGGTGGGTAAACTAGATGGTGAACTGTATGACCCAAGTACGTCTGGCAGCATAGCATGGGTGCTGTCCAACTGAAGCAGCAGGTGAAAAGCATCAAGGGCCATGAAGCTGGGGAAGCTGCTAAGTCCTGAATCAGGGAGAGCCTTGAGTGCCAAATGCTTTCTTCCTTATCCCATGCTAGGTAGGGAGCTGGGTTTTGACTCCTAATAATTTTAGGAGAATTATTTGGGAAAGTATTTGTTGCCAATCTCTTAAATAAAACTTTTTTTCATGCTTTCTTTGACATAAGGAGCTTGGAGTGCAAGCGACTCTTCTGCAGTTTGAGATGATGATTCATCTCATCCTTGCCTGTCATGTCAGCAACTCTCAGCCCTACTCCTCTCCCCAGCTCTGCTTTCTGCAAACTCCTGCAGGCGCAGTCCCTGGTGGGCACCCCTCTCCCTTCCTAAAGGATGTGGAAGTGCTTAGGAAAATGCTCCACAGGTCTGAGTTGTTATTCTTAGTGTCATTCGTTCTAGGTTAGGAACCAGTGCTGGTCCTGGCTCTGTTACTGGTAGAGAGTGGTCTTGGGCACGTTACTTCTTGAAGCTGTTTCCTTACTGGGAAAAATGGGATAATATTTACCTTCTAGAGTTGTGAGAATTAAATGAAAAATTGAATATACGCAAAGGACTTACCCAGTGCCTGCTCAATGCATGTTATTACTGTTGTTCATAACAGAAGTATAATAAAAATGGAAAGCAAATCCAAAGTTTTTTTCTTTTCCGAAGACTGAGAATAGAAGTCTGGAAAATGGGGAAACTGTTAAAATAATGAGATGATTGTTCTTGGTTAAGTCACTTAAACTCTTTCCTCATCCAAATAGTGGAAACTATAATTTCACCTTCGTATAATTTATTGTATATTCATAAAGGACAGATGTGACTATAGATGCAAAAATTCCTTGAAAAGTGAATGTTTTCTTCTTTGCTTTGTTTACAGTGTTAATCTAGGTCCCCTGAGAAAGAGAGGCCAAGGAATTTATAGAATAGTTGTGAGAGAAGATGGGGTGGGGACTAGGGAAGGCTAGAACTATCAAACTGTGGAGGAGGGATGACCTAAGAGGAGACAGGTAGGAAAGTTGGGAGGAAGCATTTCAGATGGTGGTGGAATCCAAGGAAGGTTTGGCAAGTGGACACAACATTTCAAGGTCAACCAATAGCAGAGTCCCCCATCCCCCCACATCTTTAAGGAGCAGGGTGGTCAATGGGTCCCTGCCAAGTTCGGTCATGGCTTGGAGAAGCCCAGGGAAGATGTAGCTTCAGCTCTAAGAAGTGATGGGTTTTGGAGCCACAGCCCTTGGGCCTGGCTTCCCGGGTCAGTTCTGCTCCCTGTGGTTGGTGCATTCTCTTGGCCACCAAATTTACCATGAAGGAGAACCTCTTTTCTTAATAGGAGAGTATACTCTTTGCATATAATTTATTTATTATGATTCCCTTTGATATGCGGGAGAAGTCTTCCCAGGAAGTCAGATGTGGCCATTTTCCCATGAAAGTCAACAAATAATGTGAAGGAAACCATGAATATGAGCATTGCTTTTATTACAAATGGGACTTTGTAAGAGCCAATGGGGATGGGTTAATGTTCTCTCTTAGACCTGGTACCTTTTCATTCTTTGTATTAATGCAATTAGTAGTGACCTTCATATCCATTGACTTTTTAAAAAGAATGAAAAGCTCTCTCTGTCCAAATACTTACTTATGCTTGGAAAGCACTTTACATTTTATACATGTTCATATTTGTTTTCTCATGTGATTGTCACAAAAATCTTGAAGAGTAAGAACTTCCATTTTAGAGGGATCACAGTGAGGACGGGAAAGGTGAAGCCACTTAGCAGCGCCTCTGTGGCTCTGTGGGGAGTTACTCCTCTGTGGGATTATTTCCTGCTCTCGTCAGAGCAGTGGAGAGTTTGTGAGCACCTCTAATGAGAAAGAAATATTCTGAATCTTTCTTGTCATTACTCCCAGTTTGAATCTCCTCATTTTATAAATGATGGTGCGCCTCTACAACAAAAGCATCAGACGTTTTAAAATGTGTCCTTGGAGGAGGAAGCGCATTGAAGGGAATTGGAGTTGCTCACCTTGAAAAGGGAAAGCTAAGGGTTGACTTCATTGCTCACTTTACATCCCGAAGGAATTATTATGAGATAGAGATGGACAAGTTGCTGTCCATCTCTAGAAACATCAGGATGTCAGGAGGTGGGGCTTAACATGAGGCAGAAGAACGTTCTGAGTTGTCTGGGCAATTAAACGAACCACCAGAACCATGGGGAAAGGCTTGATGACCTCAGACCTGTTTAGCTGGTTTCCTGCCTACTTAGGGAGGAGGGAAGGAACCCGAACCTTTTGTCCTCTGTACTATGTTGGGGCTGTAATTCTATGACATCAGAATAAAGATGCAGGGGAGACTACTTGTTAGGTTCATAACATGATGACTTGTGTCATGAGAGAAGCATGTTACGGATCAGTCAGCCTTTATGCTGGTGTTACAAAAAGCTCACTGTGCTCTCCTCTATTCATTCATGCAACAAGTATTTATTGAGTGCCTACTGGTTTCCAGGCAATATTCTAGGTACTAAGGATTTATATAGGTGATTAGGTGATTAGGCCAGGTCCTTGCCTTTGTGGCTTTTGTATTTTAGAGGGCAGAGACAGGCAATTGATGAATAAACAGATTAAGTAATAAATGTAGATAGTGACAAGTGCTATGGTAAGAAAGAATAGATCAGTGCAATGTTACAGAGAAAGACGTGGGCTATTGTAAACCCGGTGGTCTGGGGAAGTGTCTCTGAAGGGTTGCCATTGGATCTGAGATCTTGGAAATGAGAAACCAATCCTGCAAAAATGATTTAGGGGAGGACTCTCTCGGGTAGAGGGGACAGAAGGGTAAGGTGGCATTTGGGATAAGCCTTGAAGATAGGGGTCTAGGGTAAGGAGCAGCCCAAGAAGAGGGAAGAACCAGAGTGAAGGTGTCTTGGGTAATGATTGTGAAGCATTTTCTTGGAGTGATGTTTGGTGCAGTGTGGCTGGAGGTGGAGTTGGTACCTAGCCTTGGTTCTTTTTTTTTTTTTTTAATTATTTAATTTCATTTTTTTCTTTTATTAAGTCATATACACATAGATCATGAATACATTTATGCATTTGTAGGGTATAATGTGTTGATTTTTTATACAATTTGGAGTGCTTATATCAAACTAGTTAATGTAGCTTTCACCTCATTTACTTAATTATTGTGTTAAGATATTTATTTTCTATCTATACTTGATAGATTTGGCTTGTACCCTTGCAATATGCTACATAGGTATGATCCCATCATTTATCATCCCTCTACCAAAACTTCCCCGTCCACTTCTCTCCTTCATCCTGGGCTATAGTTGTGATCTATCTTTCATAGGAAAGTGTGAGTAATTATAAATTGGTTTCATAAAAGTATTGAGTACACTGGATACTTTTTCTTCCATTCTTGAGATACTTTACTAAGAAGA
>CAUYPK010086336.1:0-16890 GCA_963574355.1 Loris lydekkerianus | reverse complement strand
CATGCCACAATGACGGAGTTGTATGTGCTACATGCTACAGAGACCGTATGTGAGTTAAAAAGCCTAAAATAATTAACTTCCACCCCTTTACAGAAAAGGTCTACTGACCTTTTATTTAATGTCTACTTTTTTTTTTTTTTTTTTTTTAACTTAAGTATATTTGTTACAACCCTTTTTAAGTAGATTGTTATTTGGGCACTACATTTCCATTCACAAGTCTCACTTTTCAAATAGCTTTACAACACGCATGGGATCTTAACTTTCAGGACATATGAAAGCAGGGAGCAGGACCAGGTTGGCCTGATATTATTTCAGTCACTCTGGAACTGATCCTTATATCCAATTCCTTAAATCATCCACAAGTCACAGTTAAATTACCAGCAGAACAGAGGATAGCGAGGAAGATTGCTATTTTTGTTCCATATGGCACAAGTTTCCATGGACAAAGATTTTTATGGTAGTGCCAGAATCACCTAAGAAGATAAACACATTTATAAATTCCAACTTTGCCATTCCTGCAGTACAGATTCTGATTTATTTGGGCTGAGAGAAGTTAAAATATCTATTTTACAAGTAGACAGAAACCTAAAATTATGCATGATTCTAATGCTCAGAGGGTTTGGGAGCTGCTGTTCTTGTAGTATCTGGCATTTTTGGCATAGAGCTGGACGAATCGGGTCCTTGATGGATATTAGACACCAGGAAAATATATTCTGCTAAGGATACCCTCATTGATCAACAACTAATAACAGCATTCTCATTTTATATAAAAATATGATTAAGTCCATTACTCTATTCATAATAATCCTTTTATGGTCATGTATTTAACTTAAAATTTTTGTAAATCTTGCATTTTCTTTTGTACTTCTCCCAATCACCACATCAGGTCTATAGATACATCTCATCGTAAACTTAACGCTCCCAAGAGATTTGTCTTTCTTTTCACTTTGTTGGACAGTAATGAAATATTTTATATTTTTAGTCATCTTTTTGCTTGGACTCTGCATTACAATATCTTAGAATACAAAGATAAGAAATAAAAATCAAGTGGATCTGGTTACTGTGTACCTAGCTGGAACACAGGAACATTGCAGGCAGAGAACTTTTCACATTTCAGTGGAATTGAACTTAATCTACTCATTGACTTTTAATCTCCAATTAAAAGTAAACTGCTGAAATTAGATTCAGAAAAAATGCCAACCTAAGCTGAGTACTCAACGTCCCTGACATTTGTGGCAAATACTACTCAACATAAGTTAACTTGACTTCATGCTTTGACTCATGTTGCTTGTACCAAGGAGCACAGCTCTGCTGAGTTGTTTTCTTTATTTCTCTTTAAGCTTTAAGAGACAGGTAGACTGAAGAAACATGTGGCATGGATGCATGCACTCAAGAGAGCACATAAATCAGTGATGGCAAAGCAATCACACCCTACAGTCCTACATTATCATTAAAAGTATCATTACTCGTTCTATGGGGGAAGAAAAAAGCTCTCCCTGAACTAACAACTGACTGCTATTTAATGATGCTTCTAACGATGTTATAAATCCTGGCACCCTTAATGAATATGAGTTGAAGAAGACAATGGCATTTTTTCCCACCACAAAGCCCAAAAGTCTATTAAGAGGATGAGTTAGCAGTGACAATTCTACTCTCCTTTGGAAGCTTTTAATCATGAAAATAGTTGTGATTTGGATACTGGGAGTTTGTTCTCTGTCCCTTGATGACCATAAACACTGATTCTTTTCCACACTCTAATTTTCCACACAGAAGATGGAGCTAAGCCATCTGCTTTTCTTATTTACAGGAATTAATTGAGAGTGCCAAAAAACTCTACAATTTTTACAATTACTATTATGGTAACTCTTGCTCAGTAAAGTTTGTGTGAGCTGTGTTTGTTTTGGAGCTTGGGTCCTGCGTCCTGAGTCCAGATTGAAATGGGGCATCTTTCCTGAGAAATGGGATAAGACAGACACTAAAAATCAAATTCCTCATGCATAGCTCAAGTCTGGCCAAGCTAAGCAAACCACTGTTAGTTTCCAGAGGAATGGGAATTCCTATGGAAAAGGAAAGCCTTTCCATAGATATGTTTGACAGTTTAAAGACACAAAGTTGAAGAAAAGACAATTTAGAGAAAATAGGAAGAAATGTATTTTCTTGCATTAATATTAAAAAGGGCATCTGCAACTTCAATGGACCCCCTTTAACTCTGCCAACGGTGTGTGGTCCTCCCATTTTGCTACAATCTCTCTCTTATTTGTGTTGCACATCATTAACCACTTCCTCAGATGAACAAAATATCTTGTTTTATTGTTTTTCTTATTGTTGTTAGTGATAGTTTGCTTTTATTTTATTTTTTTCAAAGTGAATTTGGGTCAGTTAAGCTTCAATTTTTAACAACAAAAGGAATGAAATGTTGCCAGACCAAAATCTGCTCATTCCCCTGCCCTGGTTAATGGTTTAACACATCTCTCCATTTATATGTTTATGTACATCCCTATCTTTTGACATAATTGCATTTTACTGAATTAATCCAAGATACTCTTTTGATGCTAAGAGGATCATATGCTATCAAAGCTTCATTTGCATTTTAAGGAAGTGATTTCGTTGTTCTTCTTCACTTAAGAGGAATACTTGGCTTTCTTTTGAGTTTAAAATAAATTACATCAGGCTTTAAATCTTCACTTAGCTTATTGTTTGCTGCATAGTGTTAGGGAAATTTATATTTTCTCTGGGTTCCAGTTTTCTTACCTGGAGAAGAGAAATAAGAATACAGTTTCAGAGATATGAGATAAAAAATAAATTACCTAATATTTGAAAGCAGCAAACATATTACTTTGGCATAAAGAAAATATTTAAATATATAAGAATACATAAAACAATATTCAAATATATAAGAATAGATAGATAGATAGATAGATAGATAGATAAGCAAATGAGATTTTAATGGCCACTCCTCAAATATAAGGTCAAACATAAAAGCAGAGCTTTATGTTCTCTGTAACTGCCAAACTTGATGTTGGATTAAAAGGGAGGTCTTTCTATGCCTGAAGCTAAACACTTTTCTTTCATTGTCCTTTGAATGTAGCTTGTACATTCCAAACCTTTCATTATCAATGGCCCCAGCCCTCTCCCATTGTGGCACTGTCTAGTATACATTTTAAAGTGTATTACCATATTATAGAAGTAACCCCCAATCATTATTTAAGTCATAGGAAGCACCTGAATCTTTTTATAAATGCAGATGAAAACTGTGTTAGAGGGGCTGTGCCTGTGGCTCAAAGGAGTAGGGCGCTGGCCCCATATGCTGGAGGTGGCGGGTTCAAACTCAGCTCTGGCCAAAAACTGAAAAAAAAAAAAAAAAGGAAAGAAAGAAAATTGTGTTAGAAAATAAGTGAATACAAGCAGATTCCCATTACAACAAATTCGACCAATTCCCAAGATTTTTAACTTTGAACTGAAAACTTTATGTCTAGTAAGTGCTATGCTTATGCAACCATAGACTGAGGTCTCTTATGTGGGCAAAAATGTCAGTGTTATCTCTTCTAATTGCATTGAGGGAGTCCATCGAGGTTAAGTGTTCCCCTTTTAGTCTTTTATTCCTCTGTAGTGTGGTTCAAGCCTGTCTAGACATTGCATTCCTCTGGAAAGCTCCCTGGCGTATGCCAATTTTTGGACCCCACCTGGAATATTTACATCAGAATCTATAGGAATGGAATTTGGTGCTTTCTAGGTGAATCCATTGTGCACCTAAAGTTGAGTGGGTATTCCATAACAATTTAGTGACATTTATAAGGAGAATAATTCATAGGAAACTATGTTGAGTTGGACTGGAGTAAACAGAGGAATCTGTTATCTGAATAAATGCCAAGGAAGCTAAAATAAGGTAAAGAAAGGATGTAAAGTTCCAACTGGGAAAATCAGGACATGAATGAGGCTAATGACCATTGACTGCATTTGCTTGACTGTGTCGTGGTCTCACTCTCGCTCAAGCTCTGGATCATTGCTTCCCTCAGCTCCACTGCCTCACATCCCCATCACGGAGCAGGAACTCCTGTACGATCAAGTATAAAACTAAATCCTCAAGATGGGTCTTTTTGCCTTTTCTTGTTGCATTAATGCAGAGCTAGTCTGCTTATCTCTCTCAACTAAGTCTTGCAGAAGCCATGGATGTGAACCCAAAGGGAAAGAAATATTGAATTAGCAGAGTTCTCTGGGCATGACCTGGCTCTAGGGAAGAGAAAGTCATAGAAGATTCCAAGCTGCTGTGTCAAGTTTGCCACATTGAAAATAACAAAAAAAAAAAAAAATTATAATCTGATCTGGCACTCACATATGAATAAAGATTGTGCAAACACTCAGAGTCATCGCTTGTCTAGACCAAGACCTTTACCACTCCTGTTTTTTTTTTTTTTTTTTTATAGACCTTTTGACACATTTTCATCACACTGGTTAACATAGTCTTCCTGGCATTTTCTTAGTTATTGTGTTAAGACATTTATATTCTACATTTACTAAGTTCCACAGGTACCCTTGTAAGATGCACCACAGGTGTAATCCCACCAATCACCCTCCCTCCACTCATTCTCCCCTTTTTGCCTCCCCTCCCTCTCCCACTTTTCCATATTCTTAGGTTATAACTGGGTTATAGCTTTCATATGAAAGCCATAAATTAGTTTCATAGTAGGGATGAGTACATTGGATACTTTTTCTTCCATTCCTGAGATACTTTACTAAGAAGAATATGTTCCAGCTCCATCCATGTAAATATGAAAGTGGTAAAGTCTCCATCTTTTCTTAAGGCTGCATAATATTTTGATGCACTGAAGCAAGAATTTGCAGCCTTCAAAGACCTGAAAAATACAGTAGAGTCCCTCAGTAACAGAGTGGAGAAAGCACAAGAAAGGATTTCTGACATTGAAGACAAAGCTTTTGAACTCTCTGTTTTTAAAGGGAGCAAGCACATTTCCTTATCCCTGAGTAGCACATTTCAGTTCCCCATAAGCCCATGAAATTACTCAAGCAAGCCAAGCACATCCTCTTGTAGAAACCTGGGAACATCACTTCCTTGGGTTACTACTCCCACAGCCCTGGTTTTCATGCTGTTACTGATTACAGCCCCCACACGACCCTGAATGGCCTCTGGCATTCTTCACCCTGGAGTGTGTGTATCTAAGGGATGTCCGGAAAGTGACCAGCCATGGAACATGAAAAGTTATAGTAATAAAGGCTGGATACTTTCCAGACGGTCCTTGTGTGTGACCAAGAAACTGCTGTAGCTCCCGTCTGTCCAATGTTGAGTATCATGTGTCTAGCCACCTCTCACTTCCCAGAGCAGGAACCTGTTTTTCACCAATGGGTGAATAGGAAGCAAGAAATCCCACTGGTGTCATGAACCACATGACATGCCCAAATGTGACTGGAGACATCTGGCCATCTACAGTTAGCTGTTCTTGGCCAACTGGTTCTGAGATCTTGTGAAAGCCACCTGAGAAAAAGCCCTGAATTGCTGGGAGTTTGAGCAACAGCCTGTATTGTCACTGTTCTCCACTGCTATCTCTTAAGGATGAAGGTATTGTTCACTATACCCTGCTGTGATGCATCATCGGGTCACCCCACGTCTGGGAGGTGGTCTCTAAGGCTCCTACCTGAAAATGCAGTGAAAATACAGTGCCTTAGCCAGTCAGCTCAGGAGAGAGCTCTTTGGTCTGTGTCTGGCCTAGTGGCTGTCACTGGCTGCTTGTGGCAGCTTTACAGACACTGCTTGTAATGATGTACCAATGGGACAGGCCCAGGGACGGCACTTTGTGAGGTTTGTAGGAGGAGAGGTGACCACCGCCCCACAGATAAGCATGGCACTCCAGTTGTCAGTGCTGCTCAAGGGTAGTAACCTTGCTGGTTTCCTGCGCTGCTGCGTTTCTTGCTGCTGTCACTTGTGCTCTCCTGACCCCCAAGGGTATCGTGGTGGGCATCATCCATGGTGGCCTGTGGCCCAGGTGCTGATGAAAAAAAAAAGGTGGGGAGAGGAAGGAGCATTTGATACTCAAGTGATCTCCCAATGGAAAACCCAGAGTCAACATGGCTGGACTCATCACTGCTGCCCCCCATCTGAACGTAGACAAGTGACTGTTTTGGGTGTGGACCTTAACCCCAAAGAGATTAACTAGCACTCCCTGGAGAAAAAGGAAGCCACTTACATGAGGAGCCATCAACTTCCCAGGTATTTCCCTGTAACTACCCAGAATGTCTACATCACAATAATTGTCCAGAGACATAAACTGAAAGCTGCAACTTTTCATGATTGGAAAACCAAAATATTCTCAGAGAATTTATGCAAAGGAAGAAAAAAACCCACATGACAGAAAAGAAGGTGCAGCAGTGGCAGAGGGTGGTTTTGATCTACCAGGTTTGGGCTGTAGGCCTAGAATTCTTCCCCTGCACAACCCTGTGTCTCTGTGTCTCTGTCACAACAAAGACCCTAAAACTCAGGGTTTTAGGGAAACACCTTCAGGACCCTTGTGGCATCACAGCCTTGTTAATTCAAGTCCAACTTAAGCTCAAATCCTTAACATAAAAATCAACCACTGCTATGAGGAGACCCCAACCTTGATAATACTAATTCATGGCTCTCTGGAGGAAGAAACTTATAATATCATCAGGGTAGAGAGGACCTCCCCCCATCACCAACCTCCCTGCCACCATCAGATACAGAGGATACCAAAAAAATGTTTACAGATTTTAACTATGAAAGGAAAAGCTATTTTAAAACTGTAATATCCAATACACACCGACGTTGGTTATGTTGTATATTGCCTCTTATGTCTCTTACAATTGCAAAAGTTAAATGTGACTTGAGTATTGCAACTTTAATAAGTTTTTTCTTTATTAAAATATGTGCACTTTTTTTGCACCCTCTGTATATCCAGTGACTGCCACCACCAATAACAAAAATAAGCAACAAAAAATAGCTTTTGACTGAAAAGATAAACATTCATACGTTCAGACAGAACTTTATTTCTTATAAAGGGTTCCAGCCTGCAGACTGGCCACCCTGCAAGCTGGGAAGTGTGGCCTCCAGCAGAAATCGAAAACAGGCAGTGCAGAAAAGGATAGGTGAGGGCGGCGCCTGTGGCTCAAGGACTAGGGTGCCGGCCCCATATAACGGAGGTGGTGGGTTCAAACCCGGCCCCAGCCAAAAATTGTAAAAAAAAAAGGAAAGGTGAGATAGAAACGTATCTGAGTGAGTTGGCTCAGTATACATATTTAACAGGTTATAGTCTCTGAATATTCACAAAGCAGGGACGCATGCATGTGAAATAAGCAAACATGTATGTTACATATGTCACATGTTCACTTGGGGTAGAGACCTACATTAAATGTATTAAAATCAGGATATATATGTGAAAAGTTGAGGCAGAGGATGTAAGTACAGCCTCTGGCAACTGGCCAGAACCAGTCCATGGGTCCGTGGTTTCTTATCAAGGGAAAGTTACTGAAATCAGTCTCTTGTCCAATAAAAAGCTGCAGTTACAGCTTGTGGAATGGGGTGGTGTGGGTTAGTTAATCAACATCAGGCAGTTGGTGAGATGTAATTGTTGTAATACTGCTCATCTTAAGGTCAGGGTTTGTTTAGCTGCTAGAGAAAAAGAAAATGCCTTGTGGCAGTTCGAATATAGGTTAAGTGTAGGGATGCATGATTTAGCCTTTGCTCAGTAAGCTTTACAGGTCTTACTTATAATTCGATATCTTATTGTTTCAAAGAATCTTTTATGATCTCTATTTTAACAGAGGAAAGGAAAGAAAAAACTGGATATAGGGAAAGGAAACCAGCAAAAAACAAACAGACAAAAAAACAACAAAAAAAAAACAACCTAAAATGAAGATCCAAAACCTAATCCAACTGAAAATCCAAATGTATTCAAATGTACACAGCAAAAAAACAAGGCGATTGGCTTTTGTGCCTCTATAGCAAGGGTTCTGAATTAACTTCAATATCTGCTAAAAGGCACTAATTGGTAAACCTTCATGGCTTTAACTCACAACGGGATTCAAATTGCTATTATGCCTAGGGAGCCTACTAAAATTAAACATGGTATCTTCCCTAACCTTAAGGGAGTGACTGAATATAAAACAGAGGACAAGGATACATGCTTCCCCTTAACCCTCAGAACTCGTCCTGCCTGAATTCCCCATAGTCATAGTACTCATTGCCCTCACATATCCCACAGGGGGACGGAGACAGTCTGACCTAATGAAAAATAAATGAAAACAAAAGTTAAATTAAGTCTTTGACACTTACAAATTGCCTTGACAAAATGGGATCTCATGACTCTCCTCCCTCTCTCCCAAGGTAAAATAATTAACATGGCTCAGTGTAATTTAAAACTGGGCCTTCAAGGATTAAAACTTGTTATGTAACTATTATTGAGTGAAGGGGTAATTATCCCTACTGCTTCTCCATTTATCAACCTAATTTGGCCTATTTATCCTGTTTTTAAACCTGGAACAAATAAATGGTGTCCCCAGTAGATTTGCACAACCTGAATGTCATAGCCCATACTGTTAAGGTCCCTATACTCAACAACCTCATTGACAAAATTGCTGACTTCATCTACTGAAAATAACGTGTTATGAGTTTGGTTAATACGGTAAGTTCAGCTTCTTAGTCACAATTTTCTTTTACCTCTAAAGTGATTCTATACATATTCACCATGCTAACCATAGGATACATCAACATCCTTGCCATCGCACATGACCTTTACAGGCAAAATCTTAACTACATCCACCTTTCTCCAGGAGCACAGGCATGCGATTACGCTGATTGCATCCTTCTCCAAGAACATTCATTGAACATATTCATTAAGGATATATGAATACAAAGGAGACCACATTAAAAACAATGAATCAGTATTTCACACAGAATACAAGGCCTTGTCACCTCCATTAATTGCTTTTTTTCTTCTTTCAAGACAGAATCTCACTCTGTCAGCCAGCTAGAGTGCAGTGGCATCTAGTTCAAAGCAACTTCAAACTCCTGGGCTCAAGCAGTCCTCCTGCCTCAGCCTCCCGAGTAGCTGAGATTACATGTGCTCACCACCATGTCCAGTTAATTTTTTTTTTGCTATTTTTAGTAAGAACAGAGTCTCACTCTTTCTCAGGCTGGTCTCAAACTCCTTCCCACTTCAGCCTCCCAGAGTGCTAGGATCATGGGCATGAATCACCATGCTGCCCTAAATTCTTGAAAGTTAGTTGGTGAAACAAAGGCTGAATTATCCTCGATACTGTCAAGAAACAGATACTAACGTTCTTAGTACCCACAAAATTAATACAAATCCAACATCTTTTAGTCACTTGGGGGTTTTGAAGGCAACATATAAATTTGCAAATTTTACTCACTCTCACTAATGTTACTTACAAATTGGTCCATCTTGAAAGAGAACTCCTTTAATAAAAGTCTACAAAATCTGTCCAGATTGAAATCAAAGGCACTCCAATTAGTGCCCTCAGAGGGTTCGGAAACCTCATCTTATGCCTTGTGGATTCTCTGGATCACCCATGATGATGGTAGGTGCCCATGGGCTTCTGAGGCAGGAAACGGCCTTTCCTCACCTCGCACTTATACACCATAGAAGCAGTTATAGGCCACATACTGAGCTTTTCTTTTCTCATAAACCTTGAACCTGGGATTCTTGGTGCCCAGCTACCTATAATATACTGGGCCATTTGAAGCAGTGCCCCCATGAGTTTAACATGGCTGCTGAGACCTCCTTGGTACAGTATGGAGTCAAATCTGCGTATATTCCACTTGCAGAAGGGGCCAGCCTCCTCTAGGCTCAGATGCTTTCCAGAGATACCATAGGGCTGGAGGAGGTTACCCCTTTCCCAGATCCTTAGCTATCTGGAGAGCTCCTTAGGATGGACTGAATGAAGAGAAACGAAGTTCATACACTAAGTGATGATACTGCCACCTTCACACATAATTGAGCTCAGTGGAGAGTTCCTGCTATTCATCCCTTAACCAGGATATACCCCATAAAGAACAGGACCCCAGAGTCAGCATGATTGGCTTGCTTCAGGCATTCACCTTAGCATTGGATGCCCTGGCCAGCTGGTCTCATTTGCACATTTTTGCAAACTCTTAGGCCACTACCTAAGAATTATACCTTTGAATAACAAACTCCATGAATCTCTGCTTCATAGATACTCAAAATATAAATCAAGAGATTTCTCTACATATACTAAGGCCACAATCTAAGGCCTCAGAAGGATACTCCTTATCCCATTTGAAATTCTAGACACTATTGATAGTTACCAGCGTACACATTTCACTTTTTAGAATGCTTAATGCTGGGATATGGAAGAAAGCTTTCACTGGAAATCCAGCCTCCCCTGGAGACAAGGTAGTCAGCCCCAGGCAGCCAATATAATTGAAAAACCTAATGAGCTTTTCAAAGAACTCTAATTTAACTCACAAAGGGGCAAATGTCCCCCCACCCCACCTTTCCCTAGGTGTCACTATTGCCACAGGCATTGAGTAGTCTAAATTCACATCCCCTGGGGACACTCACTCTCTCTACATCAGTATCACACAGCTCACAATTGCCTTTACTGGCTACATAGAGACACCCCTGAAGTTCATGGCTTCCATAACCACCTCAAAATGTAGCCCTCTCCATCCTGATCAGGTGCCCACAATGCTTCAGAGGCAAGCCCTTCTAATCTGTAAAGGTCTCAGTTATCATCAAGATTTAAACTTACATCAAAGTATCAAGGGGTCAAGTGTGGCATGAAGCCAAAAGAGAAGCCCTGACATCTGATAAAACAGGTCTCAAATGGGCCAACCATCTAACCGCAAGTTCCTCTTCCTCCTCTGCTCCTATAGACAAGCTCCTCCAGCCAAACAGCCCCCTCGCCCCCTTATCAAGCAGGGCAGTTTCTGCTTCTCCTTGGGTGGCAGGTTTTAGTTCCCTTCCTGCCTGCAAACATATTTACACAAGCCAATCACATCCTTCCACAGGGACCAGAGACACCTCACTCTCTTAATACCACAAAGACTGCTTCCCACAGCTCTGTTGTCACGCTGTCCCCAAGTACAACTCCTGGGCAGGCCTTCAGGGTGTGCAGTGTCCTCTGCTCCCAGGCTGTTGGTATGTGTGATTAATAAACTGCTGTCAGTCTCATCTCTTCCATGTCAAGTGTTTAGCCCTTCCTCACCAACAGGGTGAATAGGAGATGATTGGAACACCCACCACCAATATCACTTTCCTTTCTTTCTTGAAAGGGAGACTAAAGTATAAGGAATAAGGCATCAGCTCATTGTGTCCTATGTCCGTCCTAACCCTCACAGAGCTGCACCTTGTCCTGTTTCACCAGTGGGTGCTGGGATCTGCTGGTACTATCTCAGGTGCAATCATAGCCTCAAGTAGGGAGATATACATCTTCTTTGTTCCATTCCTGAATATTGAAGGCTCATGGTCTATTTTAAACGATTCTGTGCCCTTTGTAAAGTCCATGAAATCATATCAAATTACCTTATCCCCCTGGGGCCTGGAACTCCAGGAGGTGCGCTCAGGCCCACCTGCCTAGGCACTTCTCTTCACCACTGCTTCTTTTCCTTTTTAGGGCCATACCACATAGGCAGCTTCTTTAAGATCCCCAATGTTTCCCTGGGAATTGAGGCATAGTCCTCTCTACACTTGGATTTCCATTAAAATTTCTATCGCTTAGCCTCCCTTTTGCTCAACCCGGTGAGCTAGAGGCCTAGGCATCTTCACAAAGACTGGAATAATGACTAACGTCTCATTACCTCTTGAAATCTTCTGCCCCCATCTAGTCAATGATTCATTTCCATTCCCAGAGACATAGAAACACACTTTTATGTCATCATATTCTCTTTCTCACCCTGGGATTTGTTCTCAGTTCTCCAGTCTCAGCTCAAAAAGTCCTTTACCTCAAAATGTCAGAAGTAACTTTTATTTTCAAGACCATGGTTCTTTGTGTTTTCATTATAGAAAACATTAGAAACCTACCTGATCTTCTGTTATAGATTATGTGTATGATTTCTCAGTGATCAGTGTCTATAGGGAACATTGATGGAAGTGTAAAGGAATAAAGAAATCTTGGATAACATCTAAGAATTTCATCAGCCGTATACATGTATAATTACTCTGAACTGAGCCCATAGAAAGGCAGTACCTTTCTATATAGTACATTGTACATTGCTTTACATACATTATTTTATTTAATCCTCACCACAAATATCAAGAGGAGAGAGAGAAAGAGATATATCCCCACAATTCAAATGCAGCATCTGAAAATGAATCTTTCAGCTACTGAGAAATTTGCCCTAAGTTATGATTTAAGCCCTATTTGTGATCCCAAAACATGGCCCTTTAATCATTTTATTATGTTGGCTCTTTTCTAGGGTCATAGACCCTATAAATTCAGAAGAGTTTAAAATAAAATAGAAACGCTTCAAGTTTTAAAAAAGTTGCCTAAAATTCATCCAGTATGGCCATTTCTCATATACATGAGTCACTTCAACGAGAATATTTTTCTTCTTTGAATCACATACCCTCCATGTTATTTCAACAAACCCATAAGCAATTCATCTGATATGAAGACTTTATCTCATTTTTGAATCTTAAAAATGAAGGTCCTATGATCGAAATAATGTTCATAATTTTGAATAAAATTTACTTTTTGATTTCTATACTTCTCATTATTGGGTTATATATATATATATAAATATATATATATATATACAAACAGTATAATTAGATATACAGTAGGCCCTCTGTAAGTTGACCACCCAAGGAACTATACAAACTGGTCAATACATAGAGGTAGTAAACATAAGTAACTTCCATTCGGTACATGTGGTACATGTCCAGTCTATGAAAATTAAGTCAAGTTAAGGAAGCGGTCAATGTAGGGAGGTAATCAACTAGTATATATATATGTATATGTATATGTATATAATCTATGAACACACACAGAGCCTTAAAACACTTATTTCTGGTGGCATAATCTTATCTAGGATTACTCTGTTATTTTTAGGTGATTTACTTTTACGTTACATCCTGTCTTCCATGTCACAATTGGAAGAATTCCTTCCCAATAGTAAGAGGTCAATATGAACATTTGTTTGATAATCTTCATATTTTTTGGTTTAATTTTAGACATTT
This sequence comes from Loris lydekkerianus, assembly GCA_963574355.1. Taxonomy (NCBI): domain Eukaryota; kingdom Metazoa; phylum Chordata; class Mammalia; order Primates; family Lorisidae; genus Loris; species Loris lydekkerianus. The sequence goes on along the minus strand of CAUYPK010086336.1, from coordinate 3,703 downwards.
GGGGGTACATTTTATCTTTGTAGATTTTTGTTGAAATATCAAAACAAGTTTGTATTTATGGAAAGACATTTTCTAGTTACAGAGGAGGAAGGCCCCAAAGAATTCACCCAAGGAAACTCACTACTGTGTTAGATTCCCTGGGGCAACTTACAGTTGATTGTACTCTGTTTGCTGGTCTCTAGTCATTTCTACACAATAAGGCAAATCAATATGTATCTTATTGTAAAATTCAGGAGTTTTCCCTTGATAGTCGTCATTTAAGATTTGATGACCTTCTCTGAGCTACGTACACCTCAACCTCAATATCCTTTTAGGTTGGAAAGCTGTTAGATTGTCAGGCACTCTGCTCCATCTATCTGCTCTAACAATAACCTCTTTTGAAATATTTTATTAGCTTTGGATATTTTCTTTTTATAACTTTGCCAACATCATCATATTACACCCTGACACCAGGCAGTGTAAATTAATTCCTCTTCTTTCTCATGCCGCTCCACAAGGAACCAGATTTTTCACTTTATCACTGATTAAATTGTGAGAAGGCGAAGATGAGAAAATGAGGTCTCTGGGAAAATGTCAGCTCACCTGTGCCAGCCTGGAGACTGGCAGAGTAAATTTAAAGCAAATTAGCTCCTCCTATGATTTTTTACAAATCTTAACAGAGGAGACAAGGAGAAATACGGGAGGAGAAGAGCAAGGTTAGATAAAAAGCCTTTCACTGAAAATTAATCCTATGCATTAGAACAAGGACAGTGTTTCCTTACACACAGGACTTGAGTGTTCATAAGATTCAGCACAGAAGTCTGTTAACACGGATTCCCGGCGCCTTCCCTAGAGTTTTGGATTCAGTAAGTCTGACACCATCTGCTTTATGAACACCCTAGATGATTGCGGTCACACAAATCTCAGAATAACTAGAGTAAAAGTTAGGTCACATTTTTCTTCATCTTTCTCCAATATTAAACTGGGGAGCAAATAAAACCCATAAATGCATAGATTGTGTTCACCCCGGATCTAACAGCACCCAAATGAATGGACTATTTATTCCCTGGTGGCCTTAGCATGGGCTGGCAAGGCATACACACAGCCTTGGAGACCCACTTGTCCAATTTCAGACCTTATTAAAAATTTCTTCATAATAAATTAAAAGTTAAATTAAATCACAAAATTAACTTTCTCCATACCTGCTCTGTCAGGACACATCCTGATGGCCTTTGCTATACCAGTCATCCCCTGGACCCTTCCACCTTTCAGTCTAATAACCAACCCTGAAGTTCACCACTTAATATGTTGTTCACTAATTATTCTATGTAATTTTCCCCCACAAATTATAGCAAAGGTATGGACAAGTTGATTCTAAGTATAGACAGTGGATAGTGGGTATTCAATGAGTTTTAATTGTTCTGTTCAATCAGGGAGAGTTATTTCATTGAAATTTATTTTATTCTTTGGTATTTTAAATACATTCATTTTAAAAATAAAATACAATTACAAATGAGGAACCCAAATTTATTAGCAAAATTAAAATTATGTGCTCTATAAAGTTTGGATTTCATCAAAAGAATGCACTTAAGGACCTAGAAGACAACATGAGGCCTTAAGAGGGCAAGTTCCCCACCCCTGCTTAGGCAGCAGGTCTAAGCCAAGAAAAGCCTTAGAAGTCATGCTGCCATTTTGTTCATCTCATATCAGATTTTTCATTCTTATCCTTTGACATTTGATTAAGGATACTGAACAATTCTAGTATGGAAAAATACCCCCAAATCTATCATAATTAAAATAACTGAAGAAGATACTAAAATGTTGACTCAGTTTATAATAATCTGGAAAAACAGGTATAAAGTATCCTCCTAGTGGGAGAGAGGGAGGGAAGGCCGTAAGGTCACCCTGAAAGGAGCAGAAGGAACTGCTCACTGGAGTTCGTGCACCCTGAAGAGTCAGCCAGAACATCCTGCACTCTCTTGGCTGGGATTGTTCTGGGTCTCTTAAAGATATGTGCAAGATGCACTGAAAGAGAGGAGGGCCAGGTGCAGTGGCTCACGCTGATAATCCCCACACTCTGGGAGGCCCAGGCAGGCAGACTGCTTGAGCTCAGGAGTTCTAGACCACCCTGAACAAGAGTGAGACCCCATCCTTACCCCCACCCCCTACTCCACACACCTCCAATCTATTAAAAAAAAACAAAACAGGGTGTTGTGGTGGGCACCTGTAGTCCCAGCTACTTGGGAGGCCAGGGCAGCAGGATCACTTGAGTCCAAGTATTTGAAGTTGCCGTGAGCTCTGATGATGCCACAGCACTCAATCCCAGGGCCACTGACTAAAATAGACAGTATCAGAAGCAATCTTTAGAAATGTGACCAAAGTAAATAGGATAATTACTGACAATAAGTACTTGAAATGGAGACTTATGGACATGTTGGGAACATGTTAGAGCACAACTTCATGGAATCAATGCATTCAGCCTCTGGTCATTATTGACTATTGATTTTTGTCAGATTCTCTCAGACCAGCTGCTATGCCTCCTTCATCATCTTCCTTCATCAATCTTTTCCTCTCTCTCCAGTCCCTTCCCCTTATGCACACCTCCATTGTCCTCTCCTATTCAAGCTATCCAAGCCAGCTCCTGTAGAATATTTAATTCATTCATTTACAGGGCTATGCCCTGTGAGTGGTTTCCTACAAGGGAAACTGCAAAGTCTAGACCAAAGAACTGATTCATCAATGGTGGCTTTTCCACAAATTACCTAATGGAAAAAGAATGCTATTTGGGGAAAGAGGGAGAAAAAAAAAACCTTCCCGAATTATCAACATTTTATCTTGTGCCTATTTTGAAGTCTGGTGAGGGTAGTAGAGTCAAAGTTGTGCTTTCATCAATGTCAGCTGCTCAATATTAGACAGATTCCTTAACCTCTTTGAGCCTCAGTTTCACTGTTCCCTGTCTACATGTAATGTTCTCTCAATAACTAAACTATTCCCTTTTTCGTTATTTGGCATTAAAAGAGGGAGAACCTCTTTTAGTTTAATTTCTAGTAATTAAATATCTGCTGCCTGTCATCTCACTGACATCTCTTACATTACAAAAAAAACTGCTTAAATCAAACCTATGTAAACTTCATAACCATTCATGAAAAATAGCTGGGAACTAAAGGAGAAAACAGTGATTAAGGCATATTCAAATTCACTGATAAGTGTTTAAAAGGCAACTTGTTGCACTTTTAAGACTTTTGGACTAGGTATATTCATTAATAACTTCAAAACTTGGAGTTTTCTTGGCAGCTGAGTAACAGCTTCCCTGCAACTGGGCATGGCAAGTCTGGGGAGACAAGACTCCAGACATCTCTGGCCGGTGGGATCTGCCTATGATCATCCCTTTGAGGATACAGGGAGCCAGCAAGGAACTTCTGGACCCCAGGAGGAGGACAAAAACAGAGGAAAACTGCCAAGTGCCTGTGTGTGTTCGATCAACCTAATCACACCGGCAACCGTGAGTACAAGCAGCAGTGAGACTGCAAACTGGAAAGGCCTTACTTGTGAACCTTTTTGGTGTTCTTGGACTTGACGCTTAGTTGAGCTGCCTGGGGGAGAGCTTGAGCAAAAGTGTGGAGAACTTTGGGCATTGTCTGGGGCCCCAAAATGAGCCACTGAGCTGGGCTCAGTGAAAACCATTGTGTGAAAAAACTGCTCCGGCAAGCTCCGCCCTCAGGGT
>CAUYPK010086334.1:0-42065 GCA_963574355.1 Loris lydekkerianus | reverse complement strand
TCTATGCCCAGAAATTTGACAATGTGAAGGAAATGGATCAATATTTGGAATCACACCCTCTCCCTAGACTTAGCCAGGAAGAAATAGAGCTCCTGAACAGACCAATTTCAAGCACTGAGATTAAAGAAACAATAAAAAAATCTTCCAACAAAAAAATGCCCTGGCCCAGATGGCCTCACACCAGAATTTTATCAAACTTTCAAGGAAGACCTTATACCCATACTGCCAAAATTATTCCAAAAAATTGAGGAGGAAGGAATCTTCCCCAGTACGTTCTACGAAGCAAACATGACCCTGATACCAAAACCAGGAAAAGACCCAACTAAAAAGGAGAATTTCAGACCAATTTCACTAATGAATATAGATGCAAAAATTCTCAACAAAATCCTAGCCAACAGATTACAGCTTATCATCAAAAAAGTCATACATCACGATCAAGTAGGTTTTATCCAAGGGATGCAAGGCTGCTTTAACATATGCAAGTCCATAAACGTTATCCACTGTATTAACAGAAACAAAAACAAAGACCATATGATCCTCTCAATAGACACAGAAGTATTCGATAAAATCCAGCATCCTTTTCTAATTAGAATACTGAAGAATATAGGCAAATGTGGCACATTTCTTAAACTGATCAAAGCTATCTATGACAAACCCACAGCTAATATTTTACTGAATGGAGTAAACTGAAAGCTTTTCCTCTTAGTCCTCTGCCACCATTACTATTCAACATAGTGCTGGAAGCTCTAGCCACTACAATTAGGCAAGACAAGGAAATAAAGGGCATCCAATGGGAGCAAAGGAGGTCAAACTCTCCCCTCCCTCTTTGCTGACGATATGATCTTATATTTAGAGAACCCCAAAGACTCAACCATAAGATTCCTGGAAGTCATCAAAAGATACAGTAATGTCTTAGGATATAAAATCAATGTCCACAAGTCAGTTGCCTTTGTATACGCCAATAACAGTCAAGATGAGAGGCTAATTAAGGATACAACTCCCTTCACCATAGCTTCAAAGAAAATGAAATACCTAGTAATATACCTAACAAAAGAGGTGAAGGACCTCTATAAAGAAAATTATGAAACCCTAAGAAAGGAAATAGGATATTATCAAATGGAAGAATATTCCATGCTCATGGATAGGAAGAATCAATATTGTTAAATTGTCCATACGTCCCAAAGCAATCTATCGATTCAATGCCATCCCTATTAAAATACCAACATTGTTCTTTCAAGACTTGGAAAAAATGATTTTGCATTTTGTATGGAACCATAAAAAACCCCATATAGCTAAGGCAGTTCTTAGTAATAAAAACAAAGCCAAGGGCATCAGCATATGAGATTTTAGGCTATACTACAAAGCTGTAGTGGTCAAGACAACATGGTTCTGGTATAAAAATAGAGACACAGACATTTGGAATCGAATAGAAAATCAGGAAATGAAACTAACATCTTACAACTACCTAATCTTCGATAAACCAAACAAGAACATCCATTGGGTGAAAGACTCGTTATTCAATAAATGGTGCTGGGAGAACTGGATATCCACATGTGAAAGACTGAAACTGCACCCACACCTTTCTCCACTCACAAAAATTGATTCAAGATGGATAAAGGACTTAAATTTAAGACATGAAACAACAAAAATCCTCAAAGAAAGCATAGGAAAACACTGGAAGATGTTTGGGGAACACTGGAAGATGCGTGGGGAAAGACTTCATGAAGAAGACTACTGTGGCAACTGCAACAATGACAAAAATAAACAAATGGGACTTAAACTGAAAAGCTTCTGTACAGCTAAGGAGAAAACAACCAAAGCAAATAGACAACCTACACAATGGGAAAGGATATTTGTATACTTTGTGTAGGATAATATTTAGAAATAAACATATCCTACATCAAGCATACAAAGTGAACTCAGTATGAGTTTAAAATGGTTTGCTATTCTTGCAGAGGCTTAAGGGACCTGGGTCCCCCTGGGACACGTGCAGAGTTAGCTTGCCTGGAGTTAAAATTCCACAAGCCAATTCTCTGAAGTTGTGCACCCGTTAAGCCTGAGGCCAAAGGGCATGCCGCCCTTCCTCAGAGATATGGGCCAGAGGGTTGATGTATGTTAAAAACATATTGTCAGAGGTCTATAGGTGCTCTGCCCTAAAGAGAGACACAGTCGTTACTTAATGCTGAGTAAACTGAGTGAATGCTTGAAGGTACTCTTCCATTAACTCTGTTCCCCTGTGGCTGCTTTCTTCTTTGTGATGTTTATTTAGATACCTGCCCAAAAGATTAGTCAGTGTCTAGAAGAGGATGTTTACTACAGAAGTGATTGTGTTGATGTGGTAACAGGATATTTCCTTGCAAGTTAATTTCAGATAGGTAAAATGAGGTAATGGTGAAACTAACAGATGATAGATTAAGTGTGTACGTGACTAGAAGTGTATAAAATCAAATCCCTGAATAAAGAACTTTGCTACACGCCATCCCATACTGTGTAGTTTGTTCCTTGTTAACCCTTAATAATCGTAGGAGCGAGCTTATACCCACGGCAAAGCTGCTGTTCTTTTGTGTCTCCCGTCACACAACACTTTGAATCAGACAAACGCTTGATAACTAGAATCTATAGAGCACTCAAATTAATCCACATGAAAAAAGCCAACAATCCCATATTATCAATGGGCAAGAGACATGAATAGAACCTTCTCTAAAGAAGACAGATGAATGGCTAACATATGAAAAAATGCTCATCATCCCTAATTATTAGAGAAATGCAAATCAAAACCACCCTGAGATACCATCTAACCCCAGTGACAATGGCCCACATCACAAAATCTCAACACTGCAGATGCTGGCATGGATGTGGAGAGAAGGGAACACTTTTACACTGCTGGTGGGACTGCAAACTAGTACAATCTTTTTGGAAGGAAGTATGGAGAACCCTCTAAGAACTCAAGCTAGACCTCCCATTTGATCCTGCAATCCCATTACTTGGCATCTACCCAGAAGGAAAAAAATCCTTTTATCATAAGGACGCTTGCAGTAGACTGTTTATTGCAGCTCAAGTTACAATCGCCAAAATGTGGAAACAGCCTAAATGCCCACCAACCCAGGAATGGATTAATAAGCTGTGGTCTATGTACACCATGAAATACTATTCAGCAATTAAAAAATGGAGACTTTACAGCCTTTGTATTAACCTAGATGGAAGTGGAACACATTATTCTTAGTAAAGCATCACAAGAATGGAGAAGCATGAATCCTATGTGCTCAATTTTGATATAACAATTAATGACAAGGTGGGGGTGGGAGAAGGGGAGAACAGAGAAAGAAAGAAGGAGGGAAGGGTGGGGAAAGGAAGAGCAGAGAGAGGGAAGGGGGGAGGGGGAGGGGCCTTGGTGTGTGCCACACCTTTTGGAGGCAAGACACGACTATAAGAGGGACTTTACCTAACAAATGCAATCAGTGTAACCTGGTTTCTTGTACCCTCAATGAATCCCCAACAATTAAAAAAAAAAAAAAAAAAAAAAAAAGAGACAGTATAGTTTATAATCACTCATTAAAGGAACTATAGAGAAAAGTATTGCTATTAAATTCAAAAGAGAGAGAGATCAACACAAACTGGGCAGTCAGTGATAGCTGCATAGAAGATAAAGTGACTGACAGAGGTAGGAGAAATTTATAACTCAACAAGAAGAGAGACTAGGCAGGCCTCGTGGAAAGAGGTAAAGCAGGTAACTAAACGTGTTGAGCAAACAGCTATTTTATAGCTGGGATAAATTTTGAGATAAAGCTCGGAAAATATATATTAATAATAACCAAATTAATGCATTAACTACCATGTGAGTAATATTTAACTGATGCCAGTTGTGAGCCTGAGGTCTTGTGAAGGTTATATAACTCACATGTCTCTTGCCCTATCTTGACCTAATAAAATACTGTGGCTCCAAGGAAAAAAAAATTTTTTCATGTGTGGCAATCAATTTGTTACTGTTCAATCAAGGGGCACGAGTTTTCTCCTAGGGGTTCAGTGTTTCTCAGAGTATGTTCTGTGGACTACTGGCATCAGAATCAACTGTAGTGCTTGATTAAGACTCAGTTTCCTGGTCTCAGCCAAGACCTATTAAATATGAATTTATGTAGTATAGTGTGGACATTTTTTACTGCTTTTAAAGAACCTTCTCATCTGATCTTCATGTACAAAAACATTTCTGGGGTAGCTCCTGTAGCTCAAAGGAGTAGGGCACCAGCTCCATATGCCATAAGTGGAGGGTTCAAACCCAGCCCCGGCCAGAAACTGCAAAAGAAAAAAAAAAAATACGAAAGACAAAACAAAAAAAAAAATTTCTGAATCACAGCAGTAACTATTAGGGAATTATTAAACTTTTTTTGAAAGGTGTGATATGACCAAAGAAAGTGATATATACATGATATATAAAGGCATAGGGCCTAGTAAAAGCTTATTGTGGTAGTCTAGGTATGACCTAATAAGGACTAGAAATACTACTGTGACAGTAAAAATAGGAAAGAAGAAACTGTTCCAAGAATATGAAGGAAGGACCAAAATGATTCAAAGTCAGGTCAGGACTGACAAAATTAAAAGGATTTGCTTCTGAGATTATAGAGAATGTTGCTACCTGAACAGAAACAGAGAGATCATGGGGGGCATGGGGGTAGCTGCTTTAAAAGAAAAAATAAAGTCTGTGTTAGGCATGTTGAATCTGAGGTGATGACAGGACATTTGAGGGGAGTAGACCACACAAAAGCATTTTCTGTCCCACATAATCTAAGTTTACCAGATACTTTCTCAAATCATTGTTGTGGTTCCGCAATTTTAAACGCCAGTTATGTTACCATTGTTTCTCTTATCTGAGAAATACTCCAAAGATCCAAACCCACGTTTTCAAATTGGTCTGTAGCATACGAATACAATTTTTAGAAAAGATTTTAATGCTGCAGGGAAGATGCCATTTTAAAACCTCTTTTTAATAATAATAACAACAACAACAACAAATCATTCAATTGCTTGTTGCAGGCGTACACAATGAGGACAAGGTCAAAAGGAATGAAGTGAAGAACCCTCCCTGTTCTGGAGGCGGAGATTTGTTCTACAAAGCCTCCTGTCATGCCAGTGGCCAACTAGACAAGTTGGAGGGTTTTTTCTCTTTTTTTTCTTTTCCTTGTGACATGTGCTTTAGTTGCAGTGGAAAGGAAATGTGTCATCTGTGGTTTGGTTTTAAAAGTGGAAAACTAGCTGCACATATCCTTTTTTACTGCAGATTTACTTTAAGGTTCATATTCTCCAAGTCTGTTCTGCTTTAAATAGGAAAAGAAGAAAAGAAGTGAGTTATTAGAATCACATTATAATCAATCAGATTTTGACCAAGCATTTTGTAAGGTAGGTTATATTATATGGCTTTTCTTATGCCTTTTCACTTCTAACTTCGTACAGATTAGCATTTGAGGAAGTGCTTTCAAAGACTGTCTTAAGAATCTCACTAACAAAGTAGAATCATGTGATTGAAAATGTATGTTTTTTTTTTCTGTACTATTATGTAAAATTTAAGTTAGAAATGGGAAAGATTTACCATCAACCTGGAGTTCTTTAATTAGGATTAGAAAAGCTCTGTATTAGGACTCCACAAGTGAACCGGAAAGTTTTGTTATTTTTTTTAAAGGCTAAAAAATAAATGTCTCATTACCAATGCTTAGGCATTATAAATTTTATTGAAAATGACCAGGGATAAAGAAAACTTTTGAAAATATGATCTGGCGTGTATGGCATAAATTAGAGATGTAGAAACAGTCCTCAATTCTCAGGCTTTTGTGGGGGTAAGAGAAGGTCTCATTTTGTTAGCAGCTTGTTTATTTGGCTGGGCATGGCTATACATCTGGCTGGAGACAATCAATAGCGGGCCTATTCTCTGTCCCGTGGTAAGCACTGTAAAAATGGCACAAATACTACAATGTGTACTACATTGTCAGTGCAATAATGTGACAAGAATAACCCACATTAAATCATTGTAGGATCTAATGTAGCAGTCTGGTCTAGTATAAAAGAATGAAGATTACTTGCTAGCCCAATTTCAAGTATTTTTTGTGAAAGAATCATAAAGCATCCAATGATTTATGTCATTCAACTTAAAAACTGAAGCTGAACACTTCTACACAAAAGATACTTTCACAAAAGCCAGTATACGTATCCTTAACTGTCTTTTTTCAAAGTTATAGCCCCAAAAGGAGCCTTAACCTTATAACATTATATGTCACTTTTATTTTATATAAATTGACATATCACATGTTATTCTTAATTTCTGCATTTCAATAGTATACAAAAGTTACCTGATGACAACTAATAACCATTTCTTATAAAATACCTTGATGCTCAAAAGCATGACTGGCAATGCCATCTGTGTTGCCTAATAGTGAGTTTAGAAATATAGACTCTCAGGCCCCACCTAGACCTGATAAATCAGAACATGTACTAAAAAAAAAAAAAAAAAACCACCAAAAAGTACTCTTATGCACATTTAAGTGTGAGAAGAATTTCTATTTTATAGAATACATGGCGTTCTTAACTAGCCAATTTCATTTTGTAAATGTCAAGAGAACAATCTAGTTTTGTTTTTAGTTCCTTCAAATAAATGCAAACAATAAAATATTCTTTCAAAAGTGGCTCAGGACAAAGTGGTATGTTACTATAAGACACCTTAATAATGATGATAAATCTTTCCTGCTATGTTAGCAGTACCTGGAACTATTAAATTTTCTAAGATATGCCAGTTCTATTTAAACATATAATCATATGGTATATAATGAGAATTTAGAATATAACTTGTTCCCTTTTTGTACTGGCTTCCAGGAAGCTCAGAGCTAAAACTGAAATTCAACTTTTTCAATTGTATATTGAGATGGTTATGCTCTTTCATTGCATTCTAAATCCCTAGGATCCTGACATTGTATTTCTTTCTATTTTATTATATAATTTTTTTTTTTTTTTTTTTTTTTTAGAATTATGTCAAATCAGAAAAAAAACGCTAGGTATAAAAGATGCTGGAAAAAGCCAACAACTTTTGTTAAACGTCTAAGGTTATTCAGAAGAAATCTGCTTTTTCTTTATTTTTCCAGATTACGCTGAGAAAACTGGCATACCTTTGCTTTCAGAAAGTCACAATAAGTCAGGGGAAACAGAGGTGAAAAGAGATAACTACCACCATAGAATTGCTTTTGTAAGTACTGGGAATATATTTCTAAATTCCAGCTTTTTCTAAGCTTCAAGATAAACACCTAAAAAGAAAAAGGAACATCTTTAATTCCTATTTTTTTGGCTGATAGCAAACATTCCCTCCTCCCTACCAAAAAGTAATTTTGCATTGTCTTTTCATACAAGAAGCAAAATGCCCAAGGCCATATTTCTCCTTTGCTGTAAAGACACTGACAGATTAGAGGGTAGGGCGTTTCTGCAAGAATAATCCTTAATTTTTTTTTTAAAGGAGGAATCAAAAAAGTAAAAGCAGAAGTATTTGACTCAAAGCAGAAGTCTAGCATGCTTAACAGGGTGAAAACTATACAAAGCCATGTTATTCAGTTTAAAATGATTAGTAGTTATTTATAATGCTAACTCTGGCACCCAGAAGTATAATAACAATTAAAGTTCTTCTTTGTACATCTCTAAGAATAGGAAAAAAATTCAGTTGAGAAGGAATTCAAACAGAGTAACTAATGTAGGGGTAAGCTTGTAATATCTCAACTATCTTTTAGCTATAATCACCAAAGCTAAGAACCATTACTATTTCACAAATTAACAAGTTATATTCCTATCCCCACAGACAACCAGTATACTCATGGACATGGAACACACAGGATATTACCTGCATCTTGTCTTTCTGATGACAACAGTTTTTTCTTTGTCTCCTGGAACAAAAGCGAACTATACCCAGCTGTGGACTAATAGTACTACTGCCTGGGATTCAGTTATTCAAAACAAGATGGGCAGGAACCAAAATGAAAACATTAACACCAACTCTGTAACTCCTGAAGTAGATTATAAAGGTAATTCTACAAACATGCCTGAAATGGCAACATCTCACGTTGTAAATTCTAAATCTGAAAAGGAGCTTTATACACCTTCTGTTGTCAGGAAGAGTTCTCCAACAGTACAGAGCATTGAAAACACAAGTGTAAGTCAGAGTGAAATTTTCAAAAAGGATGTCTGTGAGGAAAACAACAGCAACATGGTTATGCTAATTTGCTTAATTATAATTGCAGTGCTTTTTCTTATCTGTACCCTTCTATTTTTATCAACTGTGGTTCTGGCAAACAAAGTCTCATCTCTCAGACGAATGAAATCAGTAGGCAAGCGTCAGCCTAGAAGCAATGGCGATTTTCTGGCAAGCAGTGGTCTATGGCCTGCTGAATCAGACACTTGGAAAAGAGCAAAACAGCTCACAGGACCCAACCTAATGATGCAATCTACTGGAGTGCTCACAGCTACAAGGGAAAGAAAAGATGAAGAAGGAACTGAAAAACTCACTAACAGATGGCTTAGTGAAGAAAAAAGCAAAGTAGCAATGGGAATGGTTAAAAAGTAAAAATGAAGTCAATTTGGTATTTAATGCCAAAGTGTTGGGCTGATTATCTAAAATTTGTGATGGTAGGCCTTGCAATTTAGTTTAAATCAAGTAGGCAAGAAAGAAAGGGAGAAGTATGACTGCTTACTTAAGTACCTAAGCTATATATATATATTTTGACACTGAATGATTTCAAAAGCAAATAGTAAAATCACAAAGCATTTGAGGAAAGTTTTAAAGATAACTTGAGGAGACTAATAGAGAGCAAGAGATAATTAAAAAAAATCCCCTATTCAGCAATAGTAGTTAGATGATCTTCATCTGAATGTAATTAAACTCTGAAGAATTTTAGTGTGTCCTTAGAGATCATGCATATATTCCAACATTCAACAGAATGTCAACTTCCTATTGCATAGAGTTGAACTATATAATTTAATGGTAACTTCTTTGCTGGATGTGGCAGATTACATATCAGCTCATGTATCAACACAACTAATTTTAGTCTATGCTTTCATTTTTACATATGGCACACATGAGAAAGTGTTTTTCTACCATAAATATTAAATCAAAACTTTTAATTTTGTATAATAAATTAAAACTCATTAGAATAAAACTATGATTATGTATATTTGCTTTCACTTTGTTATCTTAGAGAACACACTGTAAAGACCAATAAGAAATAGAGTACAACTAAATTAGATGAGATCTGTAGCCATACCAATAGGTTAAATGTAAATGTAAGGTATGTTTAAATGTTTAAGAGTAATATTTAATATTTATCCTTTCTATAAATATTGCTTATTGGAGCAGTAATAACAAATATTAAAAGGTTGATTAATTTTTGGACTTCAAAGATGCCAAGTAATCTAATATGATCAATTTTATTTTTTACTATCCAATGTGATAAGAGCAAAGGAAAAATGTATGTGTTTGCTGAAGTTGGGAAGACAGGATACTTCAGGTAACTGTCTAACCTTTAAAGAAACTGGCTTCAAGTAACATTTAAGTCAAGACATATTGGCCACATTAAAAAAAAAAAAAAAAAATCTAACCCCTTATAGAGCATTTATTTTGGGCAATGTGCTAACCATTTAAGACAAGAAAAAATATATCTACACCCCCCCCCCCCCCCCAAGTATGACTACAGTCTTATTCTTCCTTCTAGCCTAGTGATTCTTATCCTGGCTGGATATCAGAATCACCTGAAGAGTTTTAAAAACCTACCAATGCCTAATCCCCAAGTCCTCCTTCTGATTGAATAGGAATGGGGTGAGCTCTAGGCAATGGTAATTTCCACATAACTCCCTAAGGTGATACTGCTTTTGGTCAACAAATTTACTTCTTACAAATTCTTGGCTCCAAATATCTAGGTTACATATTAAAATGAGAGGGAAAAAAACAAAGTATAAATTTTATTATCCATTTATTATCAATTTGTAAAAAAGAAAAAAAAGGTCCATTCCTTAAACAATAAAGAAAAACTGTATTATTCCAAACATAGCTAAATGTCAACAAAGTAAAAAGGAAAGCACGAGATGCCAATCATGGTGACATCAGATTATTTATTTTGTGAGGGGTAAAATGGCCCAGATTAACAATGAAATTGAGCAGAGCTCCCATTTCATTCAAAAATTAAAAATTCATAATTGTATATTAGAACACATAGTAACGCAAGGTACTCCTTGAATCAAGAGTCATAAATATATTTATCTGAGGAATTTAATACAAATTTAGTACCTTTGTAAAAACAAAATTACTAGGGAACTACTTTCACATTTGACATTCTGGTCAAACATTTTCTCAATAGAGAATTACTACTGTAGGAATACTTAAAATTCGCCACTCACTATTGGCTATTAAACACACACCCTCAGAATGACATCCAATGACAGTTCATAAATAAACAGAAGTTTTCTAAACTTGTATTTAAAGATGTTAAGTAAGACAACTTTTGACTTTAAAATTTAAGTCATTTTTTGGGACAATGCAGCTCACACCTGTAATCCTAGCACTTGGGAGGCCCAGGCGAGTGGACTGCCTGAGCTCAAATTTTCCAGACCTGCCTGAGTCAGAGCTAAAAATAGCTGGGTGTTGTAGTGGGTGCCGGTAGTCCCAGCCATGTGAAAGGCTGAAGCAAGATAATCCCCTGAACCCAAGAGTTTGGGGTTACTGTGAGCTGTGACACCACAGAACTCCACGAAGGGCACCAAATAAAAAATAAAAATTAAAAAAATTAAATCATTTTTGAACAAAAACACTTTAATTTCTATCCCTGGATAGAAAATCCCACTTTTATCTAGGGATTTAAAAATAGCGAATCTGCTGGGCACAGTAGCTCACACCTGTAATCCTCATACTCTGGGAGGCCAAGGTGGGTGAATTGCCTGAGTTCACCAGTTGGAGACCAGCCCAAGTAAGAGTGGGTCTTCGCATCTAAAAATAGTCGGGCAGCCTGGTGTTGTAGCAGGCACCTGTAGTCCCAGCTACTTGAGCGGCTGAGGCAAGAGAATCACTTGAGCCCACAAGTTTGAGGTTGCTGTGAGCTATGACACCACACCATTCTACCAAGGGTGACAAAATGAAACTGTCTCAAAAAAACAAACAAACAAAAAAAAAGAATCAAAAGCTTTATAGCATTTTGATTCTACTCTGCTTTACAGTACCCCTTTAAAAACAAACAAAAAAAACTATTCTTTTTGTACCAAGTTGTAAGTACCTTGAAAAAACTAGGTCATAATGATCTGTGCTCCTCTGCAGTGACCAGGGGTGAACAGCACATTGGTTAATACTGTTATCTACTACGATGTGCACTTTATATTTACTTAACTTCACAATAAACTTATAAATTAGGAATTACGATGTGTTTTTCAGGAGAAGAACAAGGCTCTGACTCACTCAAATAAATTCATATTCAGATGGACTCATACTTTTTTTTTTTTTTTGAGACAGAGTCTCTGTTGTGCCTACTGAAGTGCAGTGGTTCTATAACAACTCACTGAAACCTCAAACTCCTGGGCTCAGGTGATCCCTTTACCTCTACCTCCCATGATCCTCCTGCCTTAGCTTTCTAAGTAGCTGGGGCTATAGGCAAATACCACCACACCTGGCTTATTTTTTCTATTTTTAATAGAGCCTGGAGTCTCAACTCTTGCTTAGGTTGGTCTTGAACTCCTGAGCTCAAGTGATCCCTCCCCCTTGGCCTCCCAGAGTGGTAGTATTATAGGCATGATCCACCGTACCCGGCCTGGACTTACACTCTTTTCAATACACTTTGATCAGTTAATTTTTATTTTAAAAATAACCCCCAATTTATTTTATTTTCCACTGAGAAGAACCTACTTTGTGGATAATCAAATAAATAGTTGTGAGCTTGAACTAAAAAATCATTTAGTAAAGTATTTAGTAAAAATAATTTAATTGTAATTTTACCTGAGCTTTGCCTATGTTATGTATGAGAGAATAGTATTTATTGGTTGCCTACTTTGTAAGAGACATTTATACATGTTATATTATTGTTAATTCTCACAATAACACAATAAGGGAAATATTCCCTCAGAGGAGGAAATAATGACTCAGAAGTGGAGCAACCTGCCTAAGGTCATACAAACAAGCAAACAGAACACATCACTCACATCTTATAAAGAAATCTCACTATGGGTGCAGCTTTTCATTAGAACGTGATTTCCTCTTCAGGGCTCCATTCTAAATAGTTTAATTATATGATCACATTATGAGAGTCTCAAATGTGTATTTACAAACATTAACTACAAACACTCAAATCATATAGTTCCACTGCATTTCAAAGTCTAAGTTCTGTTAAAGCAGTACATTTCTCCGTCATTTTGTGGCTTATTGCACTTCCGGAACCAGCTATTGATAAACTTCCTCTTTTACAGAAAGTATTTCAGTCTGCTAGAGGATCATTTTTATTCTGACTTGAATCATCCCTTTTACTTTGTTAGCCAAATCACCAAAATGTCCAGTTAGAACAAGAATTTAGCCTTCTGCAAAAGAAGTTAGCAGCTGAGGTAAGAAATTTTCACACAGGCAATTTGGTTTGATCTTACTTTATATAAAATTTATTTTAAGAACTAAAATATCATTAGTGTTTTAAACTTAAATTCAACTCTGGTCATCTGAAGATGTTTATAACAGGTTTTTGTGGTTTTGTTGCATGGAATTAAAAAATACTCAAGTGTTTAGCTTTCCTCAGAGGAGGATTTTTATCCAGGTTTGTGTAAGAATTTCAAGTTTATTCAAATGTAATATTTGTTAACCTTAGTTTTGTAATTAAAAGAAAGAGACTATAGCCATAGCAGATAAAGCTAAGGGTTAGAAATAAAACTAGATTCCACGTGCTATGACTAAATTTATAACCTCCAATATATACAATTAAAAATTCTCATTTGCTTTCTTATTTTTCTTGTTTATAATTCATAGATTTAAATTATTTTTATTTTAAAAATTCTCTTTGCTTTTTATACTAAGAATGATTACAAGAAAGAAAGAAATTAGATGTGGTACTCAATTATCATTATTACATATGGCTTATTTTTCACACAAATAGAATTTTATGTTTAAGTAATAATGACATGAAAATACTGCTCATTTGAAAAGCTTACTAAGATAAAAATGTTATGATAAAATGTATAGATATATTCATATGATTTATATGATTATGTTATACATTATTATCTGAACCTTTAGTAAACAGTGTAAGATACAGGAAAAAAATCCACATAACCAAATAAAAAATTGGTAATATGCATAAAATATGCTTACTATGTGAGTAAACTAGATAATTACAAAGTAAATTTATTCTCTAGATAAAAATTACGAACAGAATTTTACATAGACCTATAAATGGAAAAGTTTACAGTGAGTGACAGCCTTTTTCAACACTTCATAAACACCTATTACTTTTCTCTTACAGAAGTCCATTTTTGGATTTCTTGTATTGCAAAAGATAGAAAATAAAGATTTTGATCTCTTAGGTGAGACTTGTTTACATTTTTTTTGCTTCTACTATTTAGTTTATTTCATTGTGCATGTGAACTGATAAAGTTATAAATTATTTTCACTCAGATTTCATTAAATAATTTAATGAAAAAATTTTCCATGAATCTTTGACACTGATGTCTTTTGTTATCACAGAATTCCACACATATTTTTAAAGGACCAGACTCAAATATAAGGTTTAATAGTGCCTGTGTTTTCAACTATTACATACATAAAATTTAGTTAGAAGGAAATTATTAAGTTTGAATTTGCTAAACACAAATCTGATGACTCTCAATGTTCCATCTTTAAAAATTACCACAAATGTTTTAGTAAGTTTACTAAATATGACAGCTTACAGGCCAATTATTCAAAACTCCTATAACTGTTTACATAGAATTGTAACTCTGTAAGAGACTAAAATGGGTTTTCTGGTATTTTTCTCTAGCCTTTAGAGCCGGCGGTTCTCAACCTGAAGGTCGTGACCCCTTTGGGGGTCAAACAACACTTTCACAGGGGTCGCCTAAGACCATTCTGCATATCAGATATTTACATTACGATTCATAACAGTAGCAAAATTACGTTATGAAGTAGCAACGAAAATAATTTTATGGCTGGGGGTCACCACAACATGAGGAACTGTATTAAAGGGTCACAGCATTAGGAAGGTTGAGAACCACTGCTTTAGACTATCTCCAGAAGTTATTTACACATTATTTCCGGAGGGCTCTCATCTTCTTTCTTCATAAAGCATTTTCATTTTGTAATTTACTATGAAAGGTAGTATAGTATACATAACCAGATGTAAGAGAAGGAAAGGGTTCTGGTAAATGAAGGGTATAGTTTCTATATTAGTGCCACTAATCAGAAGAGCTGTGACACTTGCCGACTTCTCTGTGTCTGGGTTTCCTAATGTGTAAGATTAAATACCATGTAGCTCATTAAAATAGGATAGTGCAGAACAGAGAGAGAGAAGGAGGGGTGGGGGTGGGGCCTTAGTGTATGTGCCACACCTTTTGGGGGCAAGACACGATTGTAAGAGGGACTTTACCTAACAAATTCAATCAGCGCAACCTGGTTTCTTGCACCCTCAATTAATCCCCAACAATAAAAAAATTAAAAAAAAAAAAAAAAAGATTAGTGACTAGCACTGGGGGTATGCTCAGTAAACAGTAGCTATGATTATTGATAAATGATCATCAAATACTTCCTGTTGTACTTTAAGGTCAATTTCCCTTTCTGTTCTTCCTCAAGATAAAGAATTGCTGTTTTTTTCCTTTTATGGTTTGAAAACTTCATTAGTTGTAGGTAATACTGTTGGGAAATTTTAATCTATCGTATTTTCATTATAACTTATTTTTATGATATCAAAGTAACTGGAACACAGGTAATTATTTAGATGCTGCTATCTACACTTACCTTTTTCTTTAGGTATGCTCTCTAGATCTCTGTGATTCTCCTTAAATGATAATGGCATATTTCTTAACATACCTAACTTTAACAGCATCAATTTTAAATGCTGGACCCTTTATGTATTTATGCATTTATAAAAACATGTCTGGTACATGGGGACTGAGTTAAATTAGTTTATGTTTTTCTTCGTCCTTTAAAAATTTTTTAAATAATCTGGAAAAGCAAAGGACCACAATTCATGGATTTAAGCCTCAAAGTACTGCCATATGAAGGCTGGCAAATTTGGGATTTCCCTGAGCAGCAGACTAAGTAAGGGATTTCTAGAAAAATTTTACCTAGGTTCTCTGGAGTAATTACCAGGTATGCTTCTGCATAGTGACAGGAAAACAGAGAGAAAAAGAATCTTACCAACACAGTAGGTAGGAGAATCCTAACTGAAAGATAAGTCATTCTGACCCTTGATCTTGAAAAGAGCTATTTTTCGTGCTTTTTTCAATCCACTTCAATCTTTTCTCCCAACTTCTTCATTTTACACATTTCAATCTTGTACCTCAATATCGTGCTAATTATATAAGTACTTTTTTCAGCTGTTAACTTTTCTTTTTTTTGATACCTTCTCTTGAAGGTACTGATCCTCCTCCACTTTTCCATATATTTGTCACTTCCTATAATTTTTACTTTTTTCTTTGTATCATTTTATACTTCTTAACATTGCCTTTTCATTCCTCTGCACCACATTGTTCCTTCCCTGCAGAAATAATATTGGTACTGCAGGTACACTCCTCTTATACATTAAAACATATGTATGTTAAATAACTTTCCATACTGGTAATAACTTACTACCTCTGGGGGAAAAAAAAAAGTCAGTTTGTTTCATTATTCTATCTTCTATTATTTATTCTTTCGAATCTTTCTCCTTTTTTGGGCTATGCTAAATTCTTGTAGTAGGAGTCTAACAAAGATTGTAGTATGCTGATGTAGCAGATAGTAAGAAGATAAAAGCCTAACTTAAGAGTTAAAGAAAGTGGTAGGGTAGGTAAAAAACGGAATTTGGTTTTAATATTGCCATAATCTTTAAGTGACAAGTGGAAATCTCATATGCTGAAGGTTCTACATACTTCCTATTGACATAAGAGGCCGTGAACCTATCAAAATTGATCTTACAAAGTAAACCAGGGTTATAATTATGTTCTTGTTTGGACTTTTTCCTTCTCTAATGCCTTTTTCAGCTAACTGAAAAGAGGAACCATATGGTTTCTTTACTTTAAGCTAAGTCAAGAAAGAGGAAACATTTTTGGCTGAAGACAACTCACGACCTAAATTTTCTGATGCTGTGGATAGCATTTTCACAAAAATCACTTTAAAAATGAAACTTTCAAGAATACCATTTTCTAACAAAGCTTTGCTCTTTGGTAATCTATAACTGTGGTCCCCAACCCCTGGGGCTTGGAAAATTGTCTTCCATGAAACCAGTTCTTGGTTCTTAGAAGAACCATGACTAGAGATGCTCCGAATCTTCACATTTATGTGAAAAGTTTCAAATTTTTCTTTTCTAAATCTTTTGCAAAATGGATAAAAAGCAGAATTTATTGACTTTGATTTCATGCCATGATAATGGCATATTTCTTAACATACCTAACTTAACAGCATCTGTTTTAAATGCTGTTAAGTTAGGAATCTAAAGTGTAATCTAAAATATCTGTTAGATTGGCTTTTGAATCATAGGAGAACTATAATTTCTAATAATATATACCAAGATCTAACACCTTGTGATTTTCTTTTCTCTAATTTTCTTTTCTTCTAATTTCTCTTCTTTGCTTATATTCTAGTAGAAACATATATATATACATTTTTTAGAGACAGAGTTTCACTTTGTTGCCCTTGGTAGAGTGCGTGACATCATAGCTCACAGCAACCTCCAGCTCTTGGGCTTAGGTGATTCTCTTGCCTCAGCCTCCCAAGCAGCTGGGACTACAGGCACCCGTCACAACACCTCCCTGTTTTATGGTTGTAGTTGTCACTGTTTGGTAGGCCCAGGGCAGATTCGAACCTGCCAGCTCTGGTATATGTGGCTAGTGCCTTAGCAGTTTGAGCTACAGGCTGGTAGAAATATTAATAAAAAGTGAAATGGAAAGGAATCATTTGGAAAGGAATCAAATGGAAAGTTAAATGTTCACTAATCTACTAAAACAATGTCTTATGACACTATGCTGCATAATCAAAATAGGAAACATGAGGCAGTACAGGGTAGTAGAAGAGAGAACATGTTTTGGAATCAGATGGTCTTGGGTACTAATTCCTAATCTGTCACTAATAGTGATATAATGTTGAGCAAACTGCTTATCTAATTTGAAATTGTTTCTTTATCTGTAAATAAAGAATCCTCCCAAAGGTCTGGCGCGGTGGCTCACACCTGTAATCCCAGTACTTGGGAGGCCGAGGCAGGTTGATTGCCTGAGCCAGAGTGAGACCCCATCTCTAAAAATAGCTGGGCGTTGTGGTGGGCGCCTATAGTCTCAGCTACTTGGGAGGCTGAGGCAAGAGGATCACTGGAGCCCACAAGTTTGAGGTTGTGGTGAGCTATGACAGACCAGCACTCTACTGAAGGTGACAAAGTGAGACTGTCTCAAAAAAAAAAAAAAAAAAAAAAAAAAATCACCTTACCTTCCTCATAAATTCATTTAAAGGTTAAATGAAATAAAATATGTAAAACACCTGAGGTAGCACAATGATAATATGTTCTAGACAAGTATTTTTCTTATTTTCTTTCTTTAAGGTTCTTTATAACGTCATTCAAGGGGATGGGAATAAGAAAATGTGAAAAGTAAGGTACTCTTTTTTTTTTTTAAGGTACTCTTATTTAAGAGAATAGAAGTGTAAGTGAGGTACCTAAAGGAACCATAATTGACAGTAAGAACTAGGAGAATTCTGCGAATGACTGACTTCTCCAGGCTGTGGTCAGTCACAGAGAATTTGATTTAAGAGGGGGAACTGAAACTGAGGTCTGAAAGATGAGGACAGGCTCAGACTCACAGTCAGAAAGGGGAAGAAACCAGGTTTGTGAAAAAAGAACGCAGTTACAGATGATGAAACGCAGTATGATCAAAAGTATCTAGAGGAAAAAGCATGTGTTTACAAAGTATGTAAGCTGGGTAAGGGGTACATTTGGCTAGATGAGAAGTTTCAGTCCTGAGATGTAAATTTGGACTGGTTAATTCAAGATAAAAGGAAGAAAACTCAGTTTGAAAGTTTTATCTTAATAGCAACAGGGAATCCTCAAAGCAAAGGAGCAATAACCTGATCATGCATGTTTTTAAGATTAATTCATCAGCGGTGTATAGGATAGCTAAAAAGGAGAACTATTTTAAAGTTTTGGCTTGAAGCATTAGAAAAAAATGAAAAGGAAGGAGAAAGTATAGGGGGAAAAAAATAACATAGTCTCTTCTCAAACAAGGTCATTTATCATCATTGTATACCAAGTAATAAGCATTGAAAATTATTCAAATATGCTAAAAGGTTTATTTGCAAAACCTTTTCTAACACCTGCAACAGAAAATAAAATCTGTTAGATTGGCCTTTGAATGATAGGAGAACTATAATTTCTTTCTTTTCTTTGAGACAGAGCCTCAAGTTGTTGCCCTGGGTAGAGTGCAGTGTCATCACAGCTCACAGCAACCTCCAACTCCTGGGCTCACGCGAGTCTCTTGCCTCAGCCTCCCAAGTAGCTGGGACTACAGGCGCCTGCCACAACGCCCGGCTTTTTTTTTTTTTTTTTTGGTTGCAGCCATCTTGTTGTTTGGCGGGCCCAGGCTGGATTCGAACCCGCCAGCTCAGTTGTATGTGGCTGGTGCCTTAGCCACTTGAGCCACAGGCACAGAGCTGAAAACTGTAATTTCTAATAATATATACCAAGATCTAACAACTTGTGGTTTTCTTTTCTCTAATTGTGCAAAACAAGTATATTACATTCAAAATTGAAAATTGCCTTAGTATAACTTCTCACTTTCAAGTTAAGGCAACCGAGGACGGTAGAGATTAAGTGACTAGTTCTCATGATTAGATAAGTTGGGAGGTGGCAAAAACCAGAACTGGAATTTAACTCTTCACAACTACCTGCCAAACTTACACGTCCCTTCTTTTCCTGTATCCATATGTTATTCCCATAGCTGGAATATTTTATTTATTTATTTATTTACTTACTTACTTACTTCCTGAGACAGATTCTCACTACGTTGCCCTCGGTAGAGTGCTATGGTGTCACAGCTCACAGCAACTTCAAGCTCTTGGGCTTAAGCAATTCTCTTGCCTCAGCCTCCCAAGTAGCTGGGACTATAATCACCCACCACAACGCCCGGCTATTTTTTTGTCGTAATTGTCATTGTAGTTTAGCAGGCCCAGGCTGGGTTCAAACCTGCCAGCCCCAGTGTATGTGGCCAGTACCCTAACCTACTGAGCTAAATAGAGCTAATAGGCACTGAGCCTATTTATTTGCTTAATTATTACAGAATTTTCAAGATTCAATTCAAGTTTTACTTTCCTAAGAAAACTTCCCTAAAGCCTGCTCAAGGTAGATTTGTTCCTCCCTGCATCTCTTGCACACCTTTATGAGAAAACTGACCAAACCATAATAATTTTTTACGTGTCTGTATCTACCACTAGAACCTGAAATACCTCAAAGCAGGAACTATTTCTCTTTTTCTCTCTTTTTAATCTCCTTAACCTAGAACAGAGCCTTACACAAAGATGGTATTTACTGATAAATGAATGAAAGTAGCACCAGGACCATCTGAAAAGGACTGACTTGACCAGACTCAGACATCACTCTAGGTCCTAGACCCCTTTGTAACAAGGAAAATACACTGCAGCATTAGGGAGAATTTTGAGCCTATGATTTTAAGTTGAATTGAGCCCTTTAAAAAGATGAGATCCTAACATAAGGACACAGTGCTAGACACTAAAAATGCTGCAAAGATCACTAATGCAATAGTCTCTGTGCATAATAAGAAACTTAGTGGTACCATTAACAGAGAAATTGAGAGGAATCACTTATAAAATAAAGATGAATTCCATTTTACATATGTTGAATTTGCAGATAGTGGCATATACCCATGGAAACCTCCACCAAGAAGTTGTACTCTTTAGAATAAGGGAGATTTAAGCTGGGTATATAGGTTTTTGGAGCTGTGGCATATAAAGGTGAGAAATCTTATAGAATCAGGAACAAAACAGGGGTGAGGACTGAGTATTAAGTATCCTTATTTAGGAAGGAGGAGAAAAAGATCTAGTAAGAGTAACATGTAGGAAGACTGATGACGAAGAGCTACTTGAATGCAAGTAAGAGTTAATGGTGTCAAAAGTGGTCAAAAGGGGGGGAGGGGAGAAGAAAAGACAACTGAATGAGGTAGTAGATGGTTGCTGGTATTCTCAACGCAGCACAATCAATCTATTTCTAGCAGTAAAGGGTGAAGAAAAGTAGAGAACACATGGATCCAGGTTATAGAACTCATACATTTTGAGAAGTATGACTCTGAGATGAAGGACTGTAATGTAACAAAGCTGGAGAGGCAGCAGGGGAAGTATGTATCTTAACAAAGAATTAAGAGAGACCCCTGTCTATAAGGTCCAAATGCTATAGGAGGGGTTAGAGCATATTCAAGAGATGTTTCCACTAGCCTACAGTGCGTCAAGTCTAAATTAGGAATAATAAAGAAATCAAATATAACTAGATACCAAATAATGCCTAATTGTCTTTCTCTTTTTCTTTCATTATAAAACTTTTGGTAAGGAGGAGGAACATTCTGAAATGGATCCCAAGTATTTCATCTTAATGTTGTTTTGTGGACACCTGGAAAACACCCTTTCCTCAAAGACAGAGGAAACAACAACCAAGATGCAGCCACAGCCTGCCACATTTAGATCATCAATGTCATATACCTTAGCTGATTCTCAAAACCCAACAGAGAAACCTTTCAGTCAACCAACACAATTCAACAACATTTCTTCTTGGCAGCTAACATCATCTGCCAAAGTTGCTCCTGGACAACCAATGCCAGCTGTCCATGCCACTCCTAGGAAACCAGCCACAAACACTTCTGCTGGACAACCATTTGCCTCTTTCACCACCAAACCACCAATACCAATGATCAACACCTCTTCCCAACAAACTGCATTACCTGTGCTCACTTCTGCCAGGCAAATGCCACCATCTATCCATACTTCTACCAGAAAACCACCAGTATCTGTCTATACTCCCACACAACAACCATCATTATCTGTCCACACTCCTAGAAAAAGAGAACCAACATCAACTGTCAAAAATTCACTTAGGAAAACACCAGGATTCATCTTTGAAACTACCACTAGCAAAAACATCCCACATTCTAATTCAGTAGCTGCCATATTAATTGGTGTAATTCTGATCTCTATGTTGGTAGCTATAATTATGATTGCACTATGGAAATGCCTGAGAAAACCAGTTTTAAGTGATCAAAATTGGGCAGGAAGGTCTCCATTTGCTGATGGAGAAACACCTGACGTATGTATGGATAACATTAGAGAAAATGAATCCACAAAACGTACATCAATTGTTTCACTTATGACCTGGAAACCAAGCAAAAGCACACTGTTAGCAGATGACTTAGACATTACGTTGTTTGAATCAAGTGAAAACATTGAAGATTCCAACAACCGCAAAACACAAGAAGTTAAAGATCAAGTACATGGTACATCAGAGGATAGTGCAGACAGATCAACAATTGGCACAGCCGTTTCTTCTTCAGAAGATGCAGATCTGCCTCCACCACCTCCCCTTCTTGATTTGGAAGAACAGGAGAGTAACCAATCTGAAAAACCCACATTGATAATAGAATTTCCTCTTCCAAATGATTCTACTAGTCTCCCTCCATTTCTGGAGGAAGACTTCCATCAAGCCTGTGAAGATCATAAAACTGAGATCAAACAGTCATTTCCACCTCCTGCTGACTCACTTCACTTGCCCCTGCCACCAGCAGATCTTATGAACAATCAAGAAGAATTCAACACTGAGATCCAGAGTGAGGAGTTCTTTATTCCTCCTGCCTCTGATCAAGATCTTAATGAATCCCTGCCTCCTCCACCGGTAGAACTGTTATAAATATATTACAAAGCGCTTTTAAGCTGATCTTTCATTCTTTAATAACTCTCTTTTGTTTTTCTTCATATAATGAGATAAACAAAATGGCAATAGGTAGCCAATTTTGATTTTTACTCAGGAACTATCTGAAATCTGCTCAAAACCCACGTGCATAAGTGGAACTTTTTAAAAAGCCAGTTACTTAATAGTGATCTATTTACTAGTTATAGTACCTGTCTTTAAAATAGAGTGCATTTTACATATGTGGATAACATAACCACTCTGAAACAAGCAATCTACATACACTTTTTATTAATTAATAGATACTTTTTCCTAAAAAGCTGTATATAAACTTATTTTGAAGAAATAAGCTTATTTTTCCATTTCAGAATTTGGGGTGAAGAGAAATATGAAGTTAAATATGTATATACTCCAAGTTTTAAACTAAATCAAGTATTAAATATTCCAAGTCTGTGGGGATGAGAGATTAAAAAGAATGTTTGAAACCAGAGAAATTTTGCTTTTGGGCTTATTGGAAATAGTAAAACAAACATATTGAATCATCAAATTGAGGCATTAGGAACATTTATCATGAAAAAAAATGAGCATGCACCATGAGTATACAATGTACACCTAAAAAAAAAAATAATATTGGGTAAGTATAAATTTTAAATCTAGCCTCTTAAGTTTCTGTTTTATAAGGACTCAAAGAAAATGGAATCTTACAGGGGGGGGGGGGGAGAGAATAGAAACCATAGCTTCATTCTAAATTTGGATGATTTTCCAAGGAAAGGTAGTTCTCAACTTTTCACTAAACTTATATTTTCTGACACTAATCATTTAAACTCATAAACCACTTTTCTTATGCAGAATTTCATCTTTACCCACTAGCTGACAATTGATAAATCTGCGTTTTTACAGTAAGGGTAGACCTGAGCTTTGTCAAATTTGAAGTAGAGTGTGGCCAGTGGTCTACTCTTGCAGAGATGCCAGTCTGTGCCAGCAAGCACATATTCTTCCTCATCAGCTCCACTCTAACTTAAGGGAAAATAGTCACTTAGAATGAAATGTAGCCTTACTGACAGCTTAGTCTTTCAGAACCTCTCAAAGTTCTGGGATTTTCAGAACACAGTATTTATTCATAGCACTAGTGTTGAGAAACTAACAACATCCCATATTTAATAAAAACTAAATTCACAATATTTCTCTCCTTAAATCTTTCCAGCCATCTCTCACTGACCATTAAGGCTTTTTATCTGCAGAAGCATTTCCTTGAGCTTCTTTCTTTTCTTTTTGCAGTTTTTGGCCAGGGCTGGGTTCGAACCTGCCTCCTCTGGTATATGGGGTTGGCGCCTTACTCCTTGAGCCACAGGTGCCACCCAGCTTCTTTCTTTTCTTGAATAAGCATAATGTTTATTGTCATACTACATTGGTTCTCTTCTGTCTTCCTTATTAAAAGCTTTCATTGGTTTTTTGAACTTAGCACTTTTAAGGCTGATTTACCCAGAAGCAATCTGTAGGTTGAGAATTTCCTATTATTCTTCTGAATTTTCAGTATTTTAGTTAGGATAAATAAAGAATAATATTTTTATACGCAGTTAAGTCTTTGACTTGCCTTAAATCATCAGAACTTTTCTCATTTTATGGTTAAGACTATTATCTAGTGGGCTCTTTTCACATTTTTGCTCCACTTCCTTATTTTCTGGAAAAAATATAAGGAAATATACAGAAAAAAAAATATCAACTTTCTCAGATAAGAAACTGACAATCTTTTCTGGTTTCTTTAAATACTACAGGGAACTTTTCTCTTTCTATTCATGGTACAACAGATGGACAGACTACTGGCAGCAGCTACTTCTTTTTATGTTATCTTTCTTTTCCTTTCTTTCTTTTTTTCTTTTCTTTTTTTTTTTTTTTTAAAGATATTCTCTGCTGAGGGAAAAATAATTCACATTTCTGCATACAATTTTCCCCACTGAGATCAGTAGAAGCTCAGCAGCTAAACAGTGGAAATCCTTGCTTAATCAGCAGGAAGGATTGCAAGCTAATTAAAGAAATACAGGGAAGAAGAAATGCTGGAACAAAGAAAAACCTAGAGAAAAGATTAAAGAACTGGGACCCAGAACAGAAAGTTTATTTCATGAATACAGAAAAAGAACAAGGCATAGGGGAATAAAAGGTAGATTGAACTTCATACCATATCCCAGTGGTAGTAATCAGAAATAATCTTTAAGACCATTTGGTCCAACTCTTTTTGTTAACTGCTGTGGACACAGGACTAGTGGGAAACAAGTGACTTACTGAGAAGTGATACTACAATCTGAGTTTACTTCTTAACTCCTCATCCAGTCTCTTTTCACGACTACAGGATCAAAGAGCACCTACTTTGTGTACCAAAACATCCACATTTCACACAGATATTCTATTTAGTGTTGGGAGTGGGGACATAATGAATTAGATGAAGGTAACCTATAATATTATCATTACCTAATTCTGATCAAAAAGTAAAGTAGAAAAATATTTGAGCACCTATAATTAAAACACTGTGATACTAGTGTATGATTAAGAAAACAGATCAATGGAACAGAATAGCAAGTCCAGCAATAAACTCAAATATGAAATTAGTGGGAACAAGTACTGAGACAATTGGATGGACATTTGTATATACTTTACACTATATTAGAATAAACACCAAGTAGACCAGAGATCTAAATATATATGAAATTCTACAAGTAATAGAAGAAATTATGGGTAAACTCCCTTATAATCTGGAAGTGAAAAAAACTTCCATGGGACAGAAACACAGAACACAATAAAAAATTTGCAAAACATGAAAGATAATCACATAAAACTTAAATGGTCCTTAAAACCATACATAAAAATATACAATATTCCTCATAATTAGAAAGATGCATTTGAAATTACACTGTGACGCT
The DNA here is from genome assembly GCA_963574355.1 of Loris lydekkerianus. NCBI lineage: Eukaryota > Metazoa > Chordata > Mammalia > Primates > Lorisidae > Loris > Loris lydekkerianus. The sequence goes on along the minus strand of CAUYPK010086334.1, from coordinate 17,044 downwards.
ACCTTCCTCTCAGATTGACATTAATCTAAAAGGTCAACAAGGTCTACAATATGGCTACACAGAACCAGACATCCCAACACACTGCTGGTGGGACTGCAAAATCGTATAGTTAATGATGAGGAATAGGTTAATATCTGGAAAAATTCCAAATGCATTTACCATTTCACCTGGAAATCCTACGTCTAGGAATCTTTTATAAAAATATGGAATTATTTAGGCATAAGGGTATTCACTGCAGCATTATTTATGAGAATAAAAGTCTGAATAAACCATGATAGATTCCCAAATGGAGTACTACGTATCACAAAATGAATGAGACACCTAGATACTAATATGGAGTGGTCCTCAAGACATATTAAGAAACAAGGAACAAGCTGTTCAACAGTATACATAGTATAAAACCTTTTACATAAGAAGGGGGGGATAAAAACAATACACAGAAATACATATTTTTGTATGTTTTCAAAATGAAATACCATTAAGATACAACCAAAAGCTAATAAAAATTGTCACCAATAGAAAAAAGGAGGTAGGGATGGAGAAAACAGAAACGCACAAATTTCTCTGAAAACACCTTACTATGTAATTTTGACTTAAGTGATCCTCAAAAACTGAAACTAAAATGAAATACCTAACTTTATGTCAAGTTGGTGATACTGAAATATAGAGAAAATAATTATTTCAAATTGCATCAGAAGACAGAATTCACTATAGATACTTACCGAAATATATTCTAAGAGCAAATAGAAATGCAAAGAAATCTTAAACCTTATTTGATAGTGGATAATCTAATTGTAGCAATACTGGTATTATTTTGAAAGTATGTGAGATGATGCACATAAGCAATTATGTCAATGATATTAGGACCATTTGTAGGATATGTGGGGGACAGAAGAACAAATTAAATCTTCCTATGGAAGTAAAGAGAAAAATCCAGAATAAGGGATATTCTAGAGAACATCTGACTGATTTATGGCAATAAGCCAGCGGGATGGGGGGGGGGGAAGGTGGAACATGGGCAAAAAGACTGATCCACTGAAATTTTGACTTGATCATTTCTACCCTGTTAAGTTCTTCCATGCTTTTAAAATATACTATTGAGTACTCTTAGTTATATTTAGTGGCAAATTCAGTCTAAACAGCCAACTATATTAACAAAACCAGACAATATTTGACTCTAAAATAAGCACAGTAATGTTATCTATCAATTTAAGAAATAATGAAAAACTGGAACTATTGATTAATATAGGATAGCCATTCCCTGGGGAGTGGTTTGTTATACTTCCATAATGCTGGGGGTAATATATATCATAGGACACAAAAGAATAAGCAAATTAATTTACTGCATAAACTAGAACATAAAAGCTGTTCAAACAGCTAATCTGAATAATATCTCAAATAAGTTGTTAACAAACACTTTTTAAGTCTCTAAATATTCTTTTTTGGGGTAATAGTAATACACTATTATTTTAATGTCATGAGAATTTCTAAAAGTGTAAGCTTAGAACAGACTGTTCTAATTCAAATATATTGCAATGATCCTCTTTTTTCTTTTTCCTCTCTCTTTTTTGTTAAGAGACAGGGTCTTGCTGCATTGCCCAGGCTGGAGTGCCATGGCACCAATCATAGCTCACTACAGCCTTTAACTCCTAGGCTCAAGCAATTCTCCCACCTCAGCTTCCTAAACAGCTATGACTGTAAGCACATGCGCCATTACACCTAGCTTCCCTTTTTCTTTTTGAGAATTTTATAATAATCTTTGACTAATATGAAGTAACTTAGTATGCCCCCAAACTGGAAATGAGAAACAATGCCACTGCTATTGTACTGGAATTTCCTATAATATGTAGCAGAATCTAAACTTGATATAGCCTAAGCCCAAATCATTTGAAGAACATTTCTTTAAAACAAAAAGTACTGGTAAGTGTAACGAAAATGGATAATTTGACTTCTTCATTGATAAAATGTGAGACTTTCTAAAATTAAAAAGAGAGATTTAAGTAAATTGACCTTCAGTCACATTTCTTGCAATGTAACAGTGTATACAAATGCCCATTCCCTAGTTCCACAATATTGTTGAAGGTAGTATTTTTAACACATTACTTTTAAGCACTATGATTAATGACTGGTTTCTGAAATCCATAGAAAGAAATCCTCAAAGTAAAGTGGCAATAAAGCACCTAATCAATAACAAATTTCTAATACTGCAGACTTGTAAAATGTAGATACTTTTTAAGGAACACTAGTTTATACAAAAAGTGACTACTTTCTTTTCTAAGAAAAACAAACTTCAAATTTTAATACAATAAATTCTATTTAAGGTATAATCCAAATAATGGGAAGCACAACTTTGGTGAAAAACAAAAGAATTTAGTAACACAGCATAAAGGGATTTTTATAACTGATTTTTAAATGGTGACAATTTGCTAATAAAAATGCCACAACTTTACTTGTTTTTTTTTTTTGTTTTTTTTTTTTTTTTTTTTAATTTAAAAATGAAATTGCCCAGGCTGGAGTGCAGTGGCTATTCACAAGCACTACAGACTCAAACTCCTGGGCTCAAGAGTTCTTCTCGCCCCATCCTGGGACTATAGGCACGTACCACCATCCTTGGCTCTTGCTTTGTTAAGATAAACTGAACATTCTGAAAATCATATCTAAATTTTAACAGATTTAAATAATCAGTCCACGGAAGAGTGGAATAGAAGGCATCATAAATCTGATCTCATTTTATAAAATTTGCAACTGAAGTTCTCCCTTACATTATTTCATATAATTTTAAAACTATAAGCTGCAGCTGGGCGCAGTGGCTCACACCTGTAATCCTAGCACTCTGGGAGGCAGAAGTGGGTAGATTGCTTGAGCTCACAAGTTTGAGACCAACCTGAGCAAAAGCAAGACCCTATCTCTACTAAAAATAGAAAACCTGAGGCAGGAGGATCACTTGAGCCCAAAAGTTGGAGGTTGCTATGAGCTATGACACCACAGCACGGGCCCTCTACCCTTGAGACTCTTGTCTCAACACCCCCCCCCCCCCTTGAAAACTCTATAAGCTGCTTTCTCACAAAGAAGAAATCACCTAAAAGTGATATTTTTAAAACATGAAATCAAATAGTTATTTACACAGTACCAAAGATGCCTATGGAAAAATAACACTCACATCCACTTAACCATTTAAAGTAAGTTTTGAGGGAAAAAAACCCTTTAACCCCCAAATACATAAAATAAAACATCTTTATTTTATTATAAAAAACTGAATTAGAAGTATAAGATGCTAATTTTAAAATGTAGCCTAACTTATGTGTAACCTTGGTCAAATGATCCTTTATACCAGAAAGATACAGAGAAGATAATCATATTCAATTAAGTACTCCTTACCTCCTAAATGGGAAGATGAAACATTTAAGTGGTTAATAAATTTGAAAGGCTGACTAAACATAAAAATCACCATATTGGGGGAGGACATAAAAATCAAATGAATGATAGGACAATTGTACCATTTTAGAAAAGAACATTAAAGGCAGGAGGTAAAAATAGCTTAAATAGAAAGCTATCAATGAGAAAGCTCAAATTTACTTTCAACATTTTGCAATATGTGAGAAGAATGAAGAGTAGAGTCATTAAAAAGAATCACAAATTATTATTGGGGCAAATGTTAAAATGTGGAACCCAAGCTTAGACAAATAACACAGAAAGAAGGGCAGCTCTAACATGCATGGAGTAATCTATAACAAATCTGAGATATATAAGTATGCTTAATGTTGTTAAGTTAAAAAAAATCTGTTCATTTTGGTGTGTGTGCACCTCTTGCCATAAATTTGAGTCAGCACCAATGACAGCTCTGCAGTCCTCCTATGTGGGACTGATCAGGTGGTTGCAGAGCTTCAGCTCACAGCAACACAATGCAGCTGAGCAGGCAAGCACAGCCCTCAGCCAGAAACGGTTCCGACTCTCCAGAACAAGACGACCTTTAAGCTTTAAGTTTCCGAGAGAAAATGAGATGCTAATGTTGAAGACGACACTATGGTAAGCTATTATTTAAATCAGTAAAAGACAGACTTCAGAATCTGTTTTCCTTTTTCTTTCTTTAAAGAAAAAGCCAATGTTAGGATTGAATATGTATTTAATAGCAAGTGCATGCACCAGAAATTTGCTGCAGTGTCAGTTAAGAGATTTCTTTTAAATATTTATCACTTAGTAAATAACACATTGTTTGCCTTTAGAATTGGTACTGAAATATACAGAAAAAATAATTTTATAAAACATGAGGTTTAAAAGGTATGATGTTCATCTGATTTTTCAAGTGTCTTAAAATGTTTTACAAGGATATATTTATTCTAAAAAAGACAAAGATGAAATTTCAAAGAATTTCTTTAATATCTAAATAAATTCTTACCCTATACACATACATACACTATTACATTACTGCAGAGATTAAAAAAAAAGACATGACAGCCATTTTTTCCTATTTGAGTAAGAAAACATATTATCAAAAATAGTAATGGCTTAAAGACTATAATTCTTTATTTGCAGAGAATGACATTTTATCATATTAAGGCTCTAGGAAGATGCATAAGAAAGAATATGGTAAAAAAAAAAAAAAAAAAAAAAAAAACAAAGAAGGAAAAAAAAAATAAAAAGAAGGGGGGGAGGAAAGAGAAAATGCAGAAGAGAGCAGGGAGAGAGTCTCTCTCTACCACATAGCCCCAACTGGAGGACTAAGCATTTGGACTATAAATGAAGGGGAGCTTTGTTAGTTTAATCACTGGAACAATTATAAAAGGACTCAACAACAACGAGGTTTATTGAAAATTTTGCCTAATGCTAACTGACCCATGCAGATGCCTAAATTGTATTTGCATATTAAAAGAAGGGTGTATCTGTTTGTTTCCAGGCTTTGATGGAATATCAGATATTGAAAATGTCTCCCTGCCTGTTCATCCTTCTATTTCTCACACCTGGTATTTTGTGCATCTGTCCTCTCCAATGTATATGCACAGAGAGGCACAGGAATGTGGACTGTTCAGGCAGAAACTTGACTACATTACCATCTGGACTGCAAGAGAATATTATACACTTAAACCTGTCTTATAACCACTTTACTGATCTGCATAACCAGTTAACCCAATATTCCAATCTGAGGACCCTGGACATTTCAAACAACAGGCTGGAAAGCGTGCCTGCCCAGTTACCTCGGTCTCTCTGGAACATGTATGCTGCTAACAACAACATTAAACTTCTTGACAAATCTGATACTGCCTATCAGTGGAACCTTAAATATCTGGATGTTTCTAAGAATATGCTGGAAAAGGTTGTCCTCATTAAAAATACACTAAGAAGTCTCGAGGTTCTCAACCTCAGTAGTAACAAACTTTGGACAGTTCCAACCAACATGCCCTCCAAACTACATATTGTAGACCTGTCTAATAATTCCTTGACACAAATCCTTCCAGGAACATTAATAAACCTCACAAATCTCACACATCTTTACCTGCACAACAATAAGTTCACATTCATTCCAGATCAATCTTTTAATCAACTATTTCAGTTGCAAGAGATAACCCTTTATAATAACAGGTGGTCATGTGACCACAAACAAAACATTACTTACTTACTGAAGTGGATGATGGAAACAAAAGCCCATGTGATAGGGATTCCCTGTTCTAACCAAATATCATCATTAAAGGAACATACAATATATCCCACACCTTCTGGATTTACTTCAAGCATATTCACTGTAAGTGGGATGCAGACAGTGGACACCAGTAATTCTCTGAGCATGGTAATTCAACCCAAAGTGACCAAAATACCCAAACAGTATCGAACAAGGGAAACAACGTTTGGTGCCACTCTAAGCAAAGACACCACCTTTACTAGCACTGATAAGGCTTTTGTGCCCTATCCAGAAGATACATCCACAGAAACCATCAAAACACATGAAGCAGCAGCTGCAACTCTAACTATTCATCTCCAAGATGGAATGGTTACAAACACAAGCCTCACTAGCTCAACAAAATCATCCCCAACACCCATGACCCTGAGTATCACTAGTGGCATGCCAAATAATTTCTCTGAAATGCCTCAACAAAGCACAACCCTTAACTTACGGAGGGAAGAGACAACCACAAATGTAAAGACTCACTTACCTTCTGTGGCAAGTGCTTGGGAAGTAAATGCTCCATTTCTCTTAATGCTCAATGTTGTGGTCATGCTGGCTGCCTGAGGGTCTGTATTTTCTGAAACTAATGAAAGTACTCCTCCTTGATGTACAGCTGGGAAAATATTCCCCTATCTAAACAGTGATATAAGCTATATTAAGTATTCAAGAAAGCCAGTCTTACATTTCTGACTGATGTAAATGAAATAACTTGTATTAAATAAAAGAAGTGCACAATGTCTTGGTACTTGCTGCTATTTTACTGTCTTAATTAAATACAACTAATGAGTTTTTTAATGAAATGTTTTCTTTTTAAGGCTTCAATTTATTGCACAAAATATAAAGCATCGAAACTTTAATATGTATTTTATGTATGTTTACACTGTCAAATGTGGGGGGGAAAAATAAAAGGTCTATGCTCGTAACTGTGTTATTTGGCTTTCTAGTCATACCAACTCAATCTATCTAACAGAATTCAAAATGACTTAACCATTTTTGTTGTAGGGTACCTTGATAAAATCTTTAAGGAGAATAAAATGTCAGTATTCAGGGATTTCTGACACTAATTCAAATCACGGCTGCCAATCCATGAACGGTTATGCCACATTATTATTTTATACACAAGCCATAATTGTTTTAAATCTAAATGATGTCCTGCTTCTGAGGAACTCTTGGCTACCTTACAGACTATATAATGGACAAAAGCTCTTCAAAAAGTTAGAAGACACTGGGCTTAGCATTTTAATAAGGAAAGTTTAACAGCTTTGCTTTCTGCACTTAAGTATTAAAAACAATAAAATGGAAAGTTTTAAAGGCACAAAGAAGCATTTTTAGTGTGTATTTAATAAAAAATTTAAATACTTACAGAATTAAAATTCTACCACACGAAGAGAGAAATTATCTTTTGTATATAAGAAACTAGAATCTGACTTACCTAAATTAAAGATAAGATTACTTCAAGGATAAAATAATGGGGTCTAACAAAACTGGGCAGGAAAGGTGGAAGGGTAAAAAGAGATGAAATTCATTGGTGAATTTCATTTGGTGAATTGCTACAACCAAGTGATGAACCCAGTAAAGTAGATGTAAGACTAGGGCTGGGCATGGGACAGATCTTGACACTTCAAATCAAACTGCACCGGGGCTCTTAACTACAAATATAAAAGCCACCTTATGAATCAGTGACAAACATAATAGCCAAGAGGCAGCAAAAAAGGACCTGAAACAAGACTAGATGAATCACCAAGACTGCATAATTGAGATGGGCAAGACACAAATAAGATATTTAATTTGTGAGAAATACAGAAAAATCTAATTTCAACAATTCTTAGAGCTGGGGAAAAAGTACAGAAAGAAATTTGTATACTCCCCTCTAAGAAATTTTAAAAATTCAGATAGCCTTAGAAATTCAGACAGCCTTCATTTCTGGTTGGAGAGAGGGAGGGAGAAATAACATTCTAACATGCTTTTTTTTTTTTTTTTTCTTTTAAAGGACAAGGGTAATGGACAAATTACTATTATGCTTCAATAATACAATTATTGTCCAATAATGTCTAGTGCAGTGGCTCTTAAACATTTTTCTCCTTAGAAACCCTGAATGGCTCAAAGTGTCAGGGAATCTCTCCATGAAGAAACAGGGTTATCTGAAAAAGTTTCCTAAATGACTTAAAAATGCATTACCTCTCTAAATAGGCAAGTTGTTCCTACTACTGTCCAAATATACTCTCACCGTATATGATAAAGGCTAAATGCTTAAATAATCCCTACTCTACCACACACTTATGTTTTGTTTAAAAAAACAGAATGCAGGTTTTTAGCGGTAACTGTCTCATTTTGAGGGTACCAAGAATTTAGTGCTCAGAATTCCTACAAGGAAAAGTGGCAAGAAAGTGGAATTATGGAATACAATACTAGAAGTACCCACAGTCTTGGCACACCCATATTCCTAAATACAGTAATGTTACTGTTTGTGTTAGGATTAATATTACATATTGCATGTTCAAGCCCAATGTTATGAGAAATTCCCATATACGCTCAAGCTCTATTCAGGGGTGTCCAACCTATGGCCTATGGGCCACATGCAGATTTTTTGAGGCCTGTTTGCTTATCTGTGGTGTCAGATATAGTGAAAAGTACGCACAGAACTTTTTTTCCTTTGCTCATTAGCTTTTTTAGTGTTTGTATGCCCAAGACAACTCTTATTCTTCCAATTTATAGCAGAGAAGAAAAAAGGCTAGACACCCCTACAAGTTAAGAGCAAGAGAATGCAAGGATGTGCTTGATTCAGTCTCCCTTCTTCCACCCTCTAGAATTCAGGTTTAGATATTAGTGAAATAGGGACCCAGAAGAATGTCAGAGAAATATTTACTTACCACAGCAAATAAGGTGCCTCCTATGGCTAACTTAAAACATCCCAATGTGTGCTATATTCAATAATCTTCCATAACAATGCTATGAAGCAATAGTAAATCCTTTAGCTGATATCAAAAATGTCAGACAAGAGTCAACCTAAAATTCTTAATAAAATTACTCCTTATCAGATATATTTTAAGAACTAGATAAAAAATCATGCATTGCAAACTACCAGCCAACTCATGCTGGTGAAAAGTAACTTAATATTTCCACTAAAATAATAATCAAAACAAAGTTGCCCAAAATGTTAAAAATTATGAAAAATAAAAAACCCACCTAGAAACAACCGATAAAATTACAGGAAAGTAAGAAACTAAATGATCATTATTAACCAGTGAAATAACTGTCCATCCAAAGGATTTTTCAGGAATGCCTTTAGAAATATAACTTTGTATGTATGTATATATATATATATATACACACACACACACACACACACACACAACAGAATAAATATGGAAACATTAATGGTTTCCCCACATACTGTCAACAAATAATTAGAAAATTATGGAAAAATATACAATGTCAAGAAGTAACGCTCGTATGAAATATGTAGGATCAAATGAGGAAAAGATGAAAAACATTAATGAGAACTATAAACCGAAAATCAATGGAGGCTAGGCACGGTGGCTCACACTTGTAATGTGAGGGTGAGGCAGGAGTAGCACCTGAGGTTAGGAGTTCGAGCTCATACTAGGCAATGTATCAAGACCATGTCTCTATAAAAAAATTTTAAAAATAGAAAAAATACTAAGATTCCCAGCAAATAAATGGGCAAAGGATACAAACATTATATGGTTGAGAAATGTAAAAAAGATATATCATCTCTCACTATTAAAACCATAAGCAATTAAAGAAAAAAAAAGTAACAAAAAATAGGGGCAGCACCTGTGGCTCAAGGAGTAGGGCGCCGGCCCCATATACCAGAGGTGGCAGGTTCAAACTTGGCCCCTGCCAAAAACTGCAAAAAAAGAAAAAAAAAGGCAACAAAAATCAATGTTGGGAAAGGCATGGTGAAATGACCACGTTCACATACTGGTACAACTCTTTTGGACAGCAATTGGCAATAAAATAAAAACCCTAACTTATTTTAACCTTTAACCCAATAAATTCTAGGTAAATCAGTATTCTTTCTGGCAGAAATAAAAAAAGAAAACAATACTAAATATCCACGTTAGGAAAAGTGATTAATAACCTACTCACCAGAATATTATGTTGCTAATAAAAATATTTATGAAGAGTTTTGTTTTATTTTTTTGGTAGAGACAGAGTCTCACTTTATTGCCCTTGGTAGAGTGCTGCGGCATCACAGCTCACAGCAACCTCCAGCTCCTGGGCTTAGGTGATTCTCTTGCCTCAGCCTCCCCAGTAGCTGGGACTACAGGCGCCTGCCACAATGCCAGGGTATTTTTTTTTGTTGTTGCAGTTTGGCCGGGGCCGGGTTTAAACCCACCACCCTCGGTATATGGGGTCGGCGCCTTACTCACTGAGCCACAGGTGCTGCCCCAGAGTTTTGTTTTAATTTTGAAATGTAGAGGTAGCAAATAAATTATTAACAAAGATAAGCATAAACTATAGGTTATAAATATACATGCCATAGAACTATACATAAAAACAATAACAAAAAGAAACATACCAAAATAGTAACACTATATACCAAGTATGTTTTTTTTATCTGCCTTGTCCTTGAAAAAATGCAAGAGATCTAGGCAAAAAAACCCATTATAATGTCTGTCCACGGCAAGTTGAGCAGGAAAACAATAAATGAGAAGAAACAAGATGAACTATGATAAAGAATATGACAGAGTATCATGAAGGTAAAGATCAGAGAGAGCACCACCAGGAAAATTCCAGTAAGCATATATACATTGTATTAGCTGATAGCTCTCCAAGGCCAATGGCAGCCAGGATTGTTCCTCCAGCAAATCTAACCAAATAAGCTCTTTTCTCTCCTTAAAGACAGCAACTAACAGACCCTTTAATAATTTTGTATATCTCAGAATAAAATCTGAACTTCTTTCTTTTTTTTTTTTTTTGAGACAGAGTCTTATTATGTCACCCTGGCATAATAATGTGGCATCACAGCTCACAGCAACCTCAAACTCTTGGACTTAAGTGATTCTCTTGCCTCAGCCTCCCAAGTAGCTGGGACTATCAGAAGACACACTTAATCACCACAAATCACCTGGCTATTTTGTTGTTGTGGCTGTCATTGTTGTTTGGGGGGGCCCAGGCCAGGTTTGAATTTGCCAGCTCTGGTTTATGTGGCTGGTATCCTGAGCTACAGGCACCGAGCCTAAAATCTATATATTTTGTTTGTTTTGAACCCACCACCTCCAATATATGGGGCTGACGCCCTATTCCTTGAGCCACAGGTGCCGCCCTAAAATCTAAACTCTTAATATGGCTTTCTCTATGACCAGGTCTTTGCTGCCCTTTGGTAATATCACCTTAAAGTTTTCTAGCTCCCTCACACTTTAGTTCTAACAAACAAAATGTCTTTTTGTTCCTCAACTGCCTTGCTCCCTTCCCATCCGGCCTTTAGACGATACTGCATGTCCTCTTTGCTGCACTTCCCTCCCTCTTCTTGACCTGACAAACCCTACTCATCCTTTTGATTTTGGAATGCTCCTAGAAGTTGTTTAGTTTTTTAAACCATCTCTTTATCTGAATTTATAAATGTAAGAATGAATTAACACAGATCAAAGATGTGACTAGTGGGCTAACTGACCAACTTAACCAAGCCAAGTCAAACCTCCAAGTTTATTCTAGAGTCTAAGTTTCTTCCGTTTATTCAAAGTTACAGCTTCAAAGTCCTGAAAAAAGCAAAGTAAAGAATAAGGAAGGATCTGGCGACATTACTACTTTTCATATAAAAAACTAGTCTGGGCAGTATATAGTTAGTTACCTTTGGAACAATTCTAAATAAAGGTTAATTCTGATACCTATAAACAATTCAGTATAGTAAAATTGCTTAAGGGAAGTCAGTCAAGGACATGGAAAGAAATGTCACCTCAATGTGTTAATAATGTGTTAAGTAGATGAGTTTGTTTCACACTCTGAAAACTGTGGTATTTAGGAATGCTAGACCTAAGTCTGTTAAACATATTTAAAAACCAGGTAAGATATATGCTTATTTATCCTTGTCCAGAAACCCTGGCTTGAGATTCTGAATTCATTGGAAGTCACTGATGAGATTAAAGTACAGAAATTAACATGGACATACACAAATAGCAAAACTGCTTGGTTCTTTTCTGATCAAAACAGTTCTAAGTTTAAAGCATACTGAGGTTTAATAGAAAGAACATGACAAAATTCTGCTATCTACGGTCTGTGTTGTTACTTTTGGCATGTGATTAAGTGTGTCTTCTGATAAAATATAGTAAAGAATATGTATTCCATAGGGTGTTTTAAGGAATGGATTAAATCAAGTATATTAAAGCACTTTGTGTCTATGGCCACCCTGAAGGGTCCCAGTCTTGTCTGATTTTGGAAGCCAAGCAGGGTCAGGCCTGGTTAACACTTGGATGGGAGACCGCCTGGGAATATAGGGTGCTATAGGCTTCTGCCTTGCTGGGTGCAGTGGCTCATGCCTATAATCTTAGCACTCTGGAAGGCAAAGGATGGTGGATTGTTTGAGCTCATGAGTTCAGGACCAGCCTGAGCAAGAGCAAGATCCAGTCTCTAAAAAAATAAAAAAATAGCTGGGCGTTGTGGCCGGAGCCTATGACACCATGGCACTCTACCCAGGGCGACAAAGTGAGACTCTGCTTAAAAAAAAAAAAAAAAGAAAAGAAAAGAAAAGCACTTTGTAAGTGCTACATAAACATTTTAACAAATGTTACTGTTCCATATACACACATATAAGAGACACTTGGGAAATTAACAAGACTAAAAATGGAAATGACCAAAACTATATTGGTACATAATTCCCCATGTATTCCTCTGTTCGATTATGCTTCGAATAATTAGTTCTATAAGGATTATTATTTACACGGTATTGTATTTATCCTATGCCAAACCTCCTAAGTGATTTAGCAGTAAAAAATTACATATCTAGATATTTCACATGGATATCACAAGGCCAAGGATCAATAAATCCGATGAAACACTCATACCAGGAAATGTAGTTTTTTACTTTATGTTATTCTGTTGCCCATAGTCACAATTCAAACAAACTAAACACTGCTGGAAAGCTGAGAGAGATCAAATGTTTGTCAAATGTTTTCTATTGCTTCAATAGAAAAATAGATCTAATGGCATTTCATTGAGAAAGAAAAAATACAAAACATCACTAAGAGAAGATGATGCCACTAAGGGAAGATGATGATACCACAATAACCACTGGGAAAGCTTCATTTGCCATCCAAAGCCTCAGTGACCACTATCATATCTGAAATATTGTGCAGTGTAAGAGTAACTGGCACACAGCCATGTCCATTACCAATTCTATTACTTAGACATTAAATACTTAGCTTATTTCCTCATACAATGACAAACAATCAAAGAAAGTAAATAACTGTCAAAAAAAATTTGATCCATTTATAGAGTCTAATATTTCCTCACAGTATGGCTTTTCTACACCGATCGTATGAAATCTTTCTTGTTTTAACAAAATGTACTTGGTTAAAATATGAGTCTCTTTCTCTAGACTAAATGTTACATAAAGGGTGGAGTGTCATTAACTATGAGCTCAGAAACGCAATGTGAAAGCTAACATCTCTTTAAAACTAAATTTAATTAAATTTATTAAAATTAATAGAGGATCAGGGAGTTATCTAAAACCAGTAAAACCTCTTCATATATTAACTGTAAGTACACTAAATTCAGACATAAATGTTATACATGACACACCTAAATTTGTTTATTTAAGGGAATCATTTGGGGTCACTTTTATTCCAATGATATTGCCATTACTTGAAAATATCTTTGGGACCCTTTCTTTCAAATACTACTAAGAACTAGTTTTTTAAGTTACGTAAGAAAAACCTCATTTTAAACAAAAAACAGTATTACTAAACTTGATATTTTATTTATAAAAAATTCAAGTACAAAGATTTTTCCTACCATAGTCTAAAATAATTTGCTTCAGACTTTGATAGTACTTCAAAAAAATTCCCTAAAATGTTGAGCTCAAAGGCGACATGATTTGAAATAAGTACATCAGCTTCAACAGCGACTTCAGAAGGCAACAATATCCATTTGGATATATTTATTCTTAGATGCTTGTTACAGAATTTTTTCATATTGTTTTATATAATCAAATCTCTAAGTACATCTCAGGATTATTTCAAGGATTACACACTTAAAGAGGTAAACTAAGTTGATTTTAAAAACAACTTTTCCAGAGCAGTAAACAAACTATAGTCACTGTCTTTTTTGTATGTGTCAAGCCATAACTACATTATTCAGTATTTATCAATCACTGAACAATCTTTGTTGAGTAAAGGAAAGCCTTACTTCACTAACACCCAAGCCCATTATACCTCTCTAAACCAAGTACAACAGAAAAAAAAAAAAAAAAGTCAAAAAACCCTTTGGCTCAATTCTGAACTTCAATTCTAATCACTAGTATTAAATCAAATTTTCTTCCTTCAAATTACAGTTGTGTATATCTATAATTAAAACTGGTAATTAGTATTAATACTATCATTAAATAATTACATATATAAATAATTAAAGCCTAGATTTGTTTATTAAGTTTTCTATGAAATGCCATATATTCTGATAGATTCTCTGTCTATTCAGATAAAGATACCTAAGACCTAGGATCTAAAAGTCCAACCTGTGAACACAAAAATTAAATTCCATCATGGTCACTGTTAAATAGTAATATCACTAGCTATGGCTTAGTAAAGGGCAGATAATCAAAACTTGTCTAAAAAGACAATTCCAAGTATTGGGTGAGTATGCAGAGAAATTTGAGCTTTTATACACTGCTGCTAGGCAATGTAAAATGATGCAGCTGATTTAGAAGATAGTTTGGCAGTTCCTCAAAAGTTAAAGATCTATTAATAGTTACTGTATTACTCAGCAATTGCCCTTCTATACAGACATCTAAACAAAACTGATAGCTGGGCGTTGTGGCAGGCACTTGTAGTCCTAGTTACTTGGGACCTAGATACTTGGGAAGCTAAGGCAAGAGAATTGCTTGAGCCCAATAATTTGAGGTTGCTGTGAACTGGAATACCATGGCACTCTACCGAGGGTGACAAAGTAAAACTCTGTCTCAAAAGAAAAAATAAATTGGATACTTATGTCCACATAAAAACTTACATATATGACATACATATAATGAAATATTATTTAGCTATATAAAGGAATAAAGTTTTGATACATGCTCAACACGGATGAACCCAGAAAACACTATTTAAAGTAAAAGAAGCCAGTCACAAAGAAGCACATACTGTATGATTCCATTTATGTGAAACATCTAGAATGGGCAAATCCATATAGAAAAAGAATAGTTTATGTTGACAAGGGCTGGGTGGGGGGAAATGATTGCTAATAGCTTTGGGGTTTCTTTTGGGGGTGATGAAAATGTTTAAAATTAGTGGTGATGAGTATAATACTCTGAATATGCTAAATAGTATATTTATTTTATTATTATTTTTTGAGATAGAGTCTCACTATGTCACGCTTGGTAGAGTGCGTGGTACCACAGCTCACAACCACCTCAAATTCTAGGGCTTAAGTGATTCTCTTGCCTCAGCTTCCCAAGAAGCTGGGACTACAGGTGCCTACCACAATGCCCGGCTATTTTTTTGTTATAGATGTCATTGCTGTTTGGCAGGCCTGGGCTGGGTTTGAACCTGATAGCCCTGGAGTATGTGGCCAGCGCCCTACCCGCTGAGCTACAGGTGCCAAGCCCTGAACAGTATACTTTAAACAGGGAGAGTTTTACAATATATGAATTATTATTTCAATGAGGCTATTTAAAAAAAAAAACTTATCTATAGGTGTCAGAGTCTTAAATCAAAAGTAGGAGTCTGTCCTATGATAAAGGAAGGACATTCAAGACAAATAATAAGGCTAAGGAAAATCACAGAGGCATGTGAGAATGTCACGGGCCGGCAGAGAAGGCAATGGTGCTATAGTCAGTGTAGCTGAAGACACAGTGAGGCATGCAGCGTAGAGTCTGGAACATCCTTCTAGAGATGTTACTATAGACTCTGATGATTAAGTAGTCTTCTGTTATTGCATGTAAATGACCAACTGAGACAAATATTTCAAGAATATTTTTCCTACCAGTATAAAGAAGGTAGTATATGTAGAATATTAATTTGGCATTCTGAGCTCTCTGGGCACTTTGTGGCTTTGCCAGCTCCTACAATTTTCCTGACAACTGCCTGAAGATACCCTCATCAATGTATCATAAACACACTTTCCTGAGAATAGCCTAAAAGCTCACATGGGCTTACCTGGAACTGTATCAATGATTTCTAGAATATAAGGCTAGATCTAGCCTCTTACCAAAATGATTTAATCTTCTGCTTTAGAACCCAGCAATTGTGTAAGTAGGGTTAGCTATGTAACAGATTATAAAAAGACTTGTATGAGATGATAAGGATAAAGAGTTCATTTTATAAGCCAGTGGGTTTATGAAATGTGATACACATATGATTGGGTGTTATAAGAAACAGACATTTATTTCTTTTCACTGTTAACTTTGGTTTACTGGCTTTTCTAGTAAATCAATACTGATTTTCCACTCATAAATCTTCCTTTGAGGAAAAAAAGTCAATAACAGTAGATAATAATAATAATAATAATAATAATAAAGTAAATAACAGTAGTAGTAGTCATGAAGACATGGTAAAAATCTTAAAAGTGGCATATGAATGCCTTAAACGTGAAAACTCGGCTAACAGGAACATATAAAAGGTTTCATCTACAAGTGACATATTTCAGAAAGATCCTTCTGGCAGTAATATGGAAAATGAAGGAAGATGGGGTAAAAAACTGGTGACAAATAAACCAATTAGGAAATTATTGCAATAGCTAAGACCAGAGGTCAGTAATCTATGGCACATTTGCAATATCCTGCCCACAGGCTGCTTGTGGCCTGTTTTTGTATGGCCTGCAAGCTAAAAATAAAGCTTACATTTAAAAAAATTTTTTTGTCTTTTTTAAAAAGGGAAAATTAAAAAAGAACTTAAGTGGACTATTAAGCCTAAAACATTATCTAGGTTTTTATAGAAAAAGTTTGCCAACACCAGCTTAAACAATTGATGAAATTATCAAGTCTGTAGTATAAGGATAAAGCATCAAAAGAAATTTCTGCTTCTCTAAAGAAGACAGAAGAATGGCTAACACATATGAAAAAATGCTCATCATCCCTAATTATTAAAGAAATGTAAATCAAAACCACCCTGAGATACCATCTAACCCCAGCGAGAATGGCGCACATCACAAAATCTAAACACTGCAGATGCTGGCATGGATGTGGAGAGAAGGGAACACTTTTACACTGCT